>JACCIX010000334.1:0-85917 GCA_025506515.1 Flaveria trinervia | reverse complement strand
GGAAATATAGTGTCCGGGAAAAGTTTATTAGTCATCTTGAAAAATTAATTATGGTTGAAACAAGTAAGTGTGTGCCACACACTAATTTTCGGTTAATACATGCATGTACATGCATAATAATCATCAACTAAACTAAATTTACCACTAAGATACTACCCAATACTACAGATAATACTACATATGTTGTTTAACATTTAAATTAAATCTAAAACCCATACATGGGGCCAAATTCAGCCGCCTCTTTGACCACCACCCTCTCCTCCAATTCCTTTCATGCAACACTTGAACGTCCCTTTTTCCTCCCTATCATTATCGGTTCTATTCAGCTGAAACACACACACTCTCTCTCGAATTCCCTCTACATTCTAGCTTGTTTCCGAAGGTACACAACATCATACAATCGGCCAAGCTCAAGAAAATAAAGGTGAAGTTTGTGTGCTCTGGGTACACGGTTCTTGCTAGTTCGGACTTCCCAGCCTTGCTCAGAGTTCTCCAGCCTTTTCAAGGATTTCCAGGCTGTCCTCTACTAGCTACACCCCCAAAGCACGGGTTACATCGAGTGTAAGCTTCATGTCACCCGGTTTGGTCATTTCATGCGTTTGTCTTCATTTTTCATTCAAAAGCTTACCATTTCAATCTAATAGAAACTTGCTTCTAATACCTTGTTCATAAGGAGCTTTTCAAGTCTTGAAGGTATCTACTCGTTAAAGCATCTCATTCTATA
Organism: Flaveria trinervia; assembly: GCA_025506515.1. Taxonomy (NCBI): domain Eukaryota; kingdom Viridiplantae; phylum Streptophyta; class Magnoliopsida; order Asterales; family Asteraceae; genus Flaveria; species Flaveria trinervia. The sequence continues at coordinate 85,193 of JACCIX010000334.1, read as the reverse complement.
GATGTAACATGGTTTACACCTAGAAACCCTCTTTTTGGGTGTATTTACACCATCCAACTTGCACAACTTGTAACCTTTCGAAACTAATCTTGTAACCTGCTCAAAATGGTTTTTCTAACCTTCTCAAACCTTCTATTATGTTACAAATGGTTGGTTAATGTTTAATCACAAGTTATAGCATTAAACACATGTGTAAGGGGTGAAAAATGGTGTAATCCCTATGGTTCCATCTTGTTCATACACTGCATGTTGAACTCGTGAGTTGGACATGATTTTTTAGTAGGTTCTGGATGATTTTTGGGTGTATAATGAGATGTTAATGGCCGAAGATAATAATGTCATAGACTTATAAGCAATTTGGCTGTATTCGGGGACCCGAAAGTGGTAAAATGACTTAAAAACAAGAAAGCATGAATATTAAACATCTTAAAGAGTATTCCAGGCCCTAAAATGGTTAACAAAGTACTTGGTTCGGTTTTGTTGAATAAGTGGTCAAGAAAGGATTAATGAAATTTTTAGTTAAAAACGCGTTTTAACGGGGTAAACTAAAGTGGACTTTCACATAAAAAGAACTTGTAAAACATTTCAGCAGATTAAAAACTTATAAAAAGCTATTTAAGATAATATTTAATGAATCTAAGACCAATTTTATGGAAAATAAAATTGGTGTAGAAATCGTAAATTTTAGAAACTTGAAGGACTAAACTGCAAATTTTGCTAAACTTCAATAAACCGTCCTTTGAACTATGAATCATTTAAATGATCCAAACTAAACTATATAGGTGATTCAATATTGTAAATTATGTATTCTTTCCTAAGAAACACCTAACTTTCTATAAAAAAACTTTTTATAAAAAACTTAGCAATTCAGAGGCTACTAAGACATTAACCTCATGACACACCTAATGCATCTCTCGACTCTAGAATTAGTAGATTAACACTTAAATCTTAATGGTAGGATGCTAGACTTGAGGCTTTTCCCCGCACACGAAGAGACCCTTTTCATTTAATTTTTATGGTGAGTTTAAGTGTTTCCATTTTACTATGTTTTTGGGATGAGCATGCTCGTTTAAAGTGAACTATTTGTGCTATCTTATGATGCTATATGTTGTGGTTTATGTTGAAGACCTACTGATACTTGTATCACAGCCATTAATTCTTTGGAACCATTGTTTATATGGGAAGATCTACTTGGGGAATCCCCCACACAGTGCCTTCTATGATGAATGGAAGGGTACCACACTGAGATCCTGTTGGGTCATTTGTGGCATGTTAGAGGTTTTATAGCATACTATGGTGGACTATCGGCAGGTACGACCCACTGGTTTCAGGCTCGGTTCTCCAAGGGGATTTAAACGGTAACACAATTTTGAAGAGGCTAGCCGGGGCGGAGTGCAGGGTTGATGTGATCCCCACAACAATGATACTATGGCTTTTAATAAAGTGTGGATTCTAATGAATCCTTTTTCTAAACTTTAAGCACTTGAATTTCAACTTTAGTTGACACAAATCTTTTTGAGCATGTTTCAGGTATTCCATGAATGGAAGTCTAGCTGTGTAGAAGACTTTGACCTAGCACGGTGACCTGGCATTGTCTTGTCTTGTTTATAAACATTTGAACAATTTACATTATTGTTGTTGGAAACAATTTGTATTGATGTTGTACTACTCTTTCATTTAGGGGCTAATCCTATTTCTAGCCTGGGTTTATTTTAAATATCAATGTCATATGATGTTCTCTCCTTTTGTGTTCTTATGATGGTTTGTTTCCACTACCATTTGTTGTTCTAGTCTGCGACGTCCCACCTACCTAGGCCCGGGGTGTGACAGATTAGTATGAGAGCCAAAGGTTGTAGAGAGTCGGGAATACCATAGTAGACCCTAGGCTACAACCCTGATGCTTAGGAGCACCCTTATGGAAGTCTTGGGATGATCAGGTGGGTAAATTGATGATTCACTTGTCAACGTAATCAGGAACTTACCAGAAGCGTAAATTCCAACATGGACCTTAGGACGAGTTGAACCCTTCTCTGTTTAAAACTTATAATTTCAAAAAATTTTCTTTGTGTGGTTTAAGAGTTTTATTAAAAAGGTACCTTTTAATTGTTGTCGTTTGACGATACTATTGATGCCTGATACTATTATTGACAATATTGATCACTAATCCTATGCTATCATTATTATGTTTTGTTACTATACTTGTACTATTATACCATGAGTTATGGAAGGTACTGTGATGTTGGAAAGAGAGGAAAACTAAGCCCGAGATACATTGGACCATTCGAGTACTAGCACGAGTTGGACTGTGGCATATAAATTAAAGGTTCCACAGGAGTGAGTTACATACATGACACCTTCCATGTGTCAAACCTTAAAAAAGTGCTGGGGGACAAGACCTTGGAGATACCATTGAGGGAAGTTAGGATAAACGATATGTTGAACTACGTGGAAGAAACCATAGAGATCACTGACCGGCTGGTCATGAAACTCAGACGAAGTCGCGTACCCAAGGTCAAAGTAAGGTGGAATTCTAGGCGAGGATCTGAATTCACTTGGGAGCGAGAAGATGAAATGAGGAAGAGTTACCCGCATCTCTTCAAACCCAACCGTACCGAATCTAAGCGAAACTAAAATTTCGGTACGAAATTTCTTAAATGGTGGAGATGTAGCAACCGACCTCCAGGTCAAGGTCTAACCTTACCGACCTGCCTTTTCCGATTCTACTAAATTATTGCTACTAGTCATTGATACTATGTCTCTACATGTAATGATTCTTGTACTCTTGTCTTAATTGACCCCCTTTTTGAGTAAATGCCTTGGGTTTGACCGCATTTCCTCTTAGCTCATTAGCATTGGTTAATGCGGATGAACTCTTCAGCCGCACTGCTTAATGCAGATGGCAAACTATTCAGCCACATTTGGTTAATGCAGATGAACATCTTCAGCCACATTTCACCTGGTTATGACTCCTTTCGACTTGTGTTTTTCTGATGATTGATCAAGCATTTTTTAGGGAAATGTTGATATATATGTACCTAGTTTAGGAGCTTAATGTAAATGTTTGTCATGTCTTACATATATGTAATGAATGAGTTGAATGAAATACAGATGTGATGATGCTTATAATGTTTAATGTTCATTTTTTATTGTGTGATAAGTATATTGAACTAAATATATAGGTTGAGGTTATTGTGCATAGTTCTTAGTCAATAATGATGAGGAGAAATGTGTTCAAACTTAGGGTATGAGTCTTCATGCGAAGGACCACGCTAATGGACCATACGCATGAATACTTCATGCTAATGGACCAGTCGCACGACTGGATCAGTCGCACGATTGAGACATAAGATTGACTCATTCGTACGACTGAACCTTAGTCGTGAGTATGGATCAATCGCATGATTCAGTCACACGACTGAACCATGCTAATGGTTCAGTCGTACGATTGGGAAACCCTAACCTATAAATACCACTTAATTCGTGGAAAAACTAAACAATTCGAAAACAATTGAAAACACTTGAACACATAATCATACCCTAGACGTCCAGAGACTCCAGAAAGCGTTCCATGTTCATGGTTCGCAGTTGATCTTGTTCTAACCGTTTTAAACGTTTCTTTAATCGTGTAGATTGATCCGGGATGCATTCCCACTGATTGGATCGCTAATCATATAGGATTCACATATTTGATCGGGTTTCACGCATTATCAGTTAGTACGCCGTACGTACACGATCTTAACAAGTGGTATCAGAGCTTTAGCTCTTGATTTTGCATGTGATTCGATTAGTTTCGGTGTAAAAATCCATTTTCATTCAAAAAGTCACCTTTTTGAGTAAAACTGTGTTTTCGACGTCTCCAGGTCTCAAAGTTTACATTTTTCGGCATATGGCAGATTAAGGTTTTTGAAAAATCTTGTTTTTGTGTCAAAGTGTCAAAAACCTTAGATGTTGCATAAACAGCAGCCTTTAGTCGCACCATTGGTTCAATCGCACACTCTATACGCATGATTGAACTCAGTCGCTCACTCATTCGTACGACTGAGTCATCTCCCATTCACTTGTCTCCATTCACACACTTCATATGTACGATTGAATCCAATCGCACGATTGAATTCATTCGCTCACTTCATTCGCACCTTTTATTTGCACGACTGATTCATCCGCATTGGTCATCCGCATTTGTCCAATCGCACGATTGACTTATCCTCACATGTCCAATCGCACGATTGACTCATTCGTATCTGTCCATTCGCACAAGTTTAAAGTTCAAAAATTCAAAGTTTAAAGAGATGGAAGATCAGTACTCTGTGTTTATTGTCGGAAGGGACTCTCGCATCCAGAACCTCCTGCTTCTGGAAAATGAAATCGGGAATCATAATAAGCTACTTAAAATTATAACGTTATAGTATGCCAATCGGGGATGATGGTGTTAAGTTAACGTTGGGAGGTATGACTGATGGTGTTAAGTGAACAAAGGTTTGACAACTATTTTTATGGAGTTGATCCTAATCTTTGGGAATCAATTGAGACAGGTTATAGTATGCCAGTCGGGGCTGATGGTGTTAAGTTAACATTGGGAGGTATGACTGATAGCCAGAAAGCAAAGTACAATGTTGAGAAGAAGGTGTATGCCCTATTGACTCAGTCAATACCAAAAGATATTTTTCATCAGTTTTCTGAGAACAAACAGGCTAAGAAGTTATGGGAGGCCTTGGAGAAAAGATATGACGGGAATGCAACATTAAATGCATTAAAGGCAAAGGCTCTCAGAAAGGTTTGATAACTCTCTCTTCAATAGGGAATGAAAGCATGGATGACATAATCAACAGATTCTACCATCTGATGAGTGAGCTGCACACTCATGGGGTTACAACATCAATGGAAGATAAAGTGTCAAACTTTGAAGATGGTTTGCCGGAGAAATAGGACACGTTTGTGTCTAATCTGAGACAGAACAATATACTGGCAAAGTTAGAGATAAATGACTTCATCCTGAAATTGTGGGAGGAGGAACCGAGGATGAAGTACAGGTCACAAAAAGGATCGTACGACCAGAATTCTTCACTATATAACTCATCTCCCAGCCCAACTAGTTCAGGAGCACCACTTCAAACTGCTTTTGTGTATAGTTCAGCAGCTCCTTCCCAAACCACTACTTTAGGATCAGAAACGTCAGGGTCATCCACTACCGAATATATAGTGCCTGAAGCCAACACTACAAAGTTGAAGACCAAAAATCTCGGTAATATCACTATGGAAGTAGCAAAGGAGCACATGGATCTCCTAGCAGCTGTTGTCCATTCCTATGATGGTCTAGTTATAGGGAAGATTGGAAATTGCCATCTGGCAGATGAAGACTATGAGCAGGTGGACAAAAATGAACTAGAGATAATGGATATAATGTCGACTTTGGCTAGTGCTGTCAGAACGGAGAAAATGTTTGTGTAAAAGACAGGACAGAACTTGGTGGCCACAAAAGACACAACCTTGGGTTTCGACAAAACCAAAGTTACCTGCTTTAATTGTGGAGAAAAGGAGCATTTCAAACGTGAATGTGTAAAGCCCAAGAAAACCGGTAATGGAAATCCGTTCTCAACCTTCAACCGTCAAGACAAAGACAGGAGCAGGTCTACCTCGTCAAGTAAAGAGACTAAGGCCTTGACTGCTCAAGGTGACGAAGGACAGGATTGGACCTTCAGTTTTGTGTCTCCGGGTGAATCAGACATTGTTCGTGTCAAAGGATTGGATGATGGATCTGCCAGTGAAGGTGAAATCACAGTTGAACATATAACGTCAGATAATGAAGAAGTTGTGAATGTGGTCAATCACCTGATTGAAGAAGAACTTAAAATGACATGTTCCGAATCTCTAGCATCCAAAGACTCAAACTCTACATTGATGGCTGATTCAACCGAGTCTTCACAGGTAAATACAAAATACCAACCCTTTGAAAATCATGCTTGTATTGAATGTAACAAATTAGAGAAAGCATAGATTTAAAATTTGCTAGGTTATTAGACCATAATGAAAGCTTAGTAAATGACTTACAATTGTGCACAAAAGCTAATATGATTTTAAAACAAAATGAGTGTAGTTGTAAAGAAAAAATAGAACTTTTAGGTAAACAACTAAGGGAAACTGAGGTTGTTGCTTTTAATCAAGACAATGATATAAAGTTCTATTTAAATTCTTTAGAAGAAACAAAGAAAGAAAAGGCAGTTTTGGAAGACAAAGTCAATTCATTAAAACCAATACTGCATAGTTGGACTAGTTCTTCTCACATACTTCAACACTTAGTGAAAGAACGAAATAATAGGGAAGGGTTGGGGTACAAAGTAGTACCACCACCATATGAGATCCTGTTAAATACAAAATGTAGACCAATAAATAACAATCCAGTAAAGGATCATGTGGTGTCCACTCCTCTAGTTAGTGACCCTGATTCCATGGGTAAACCGGTGGAATCTGTCACTAAACAGAAGGAGGCTACTTCAACAAACAAAAGGCCAGATGCCTATTGTTAATTTGGATGAACAATTTGAAAAGGTTAATGTAAAGTCAGGTTCACACTTGTCTTCTGCTGAACCCATAATGACAAAACCAGTTAACCAAACCCATGGTACACGTCAAAGTCCAAATAAGTTAAAGGGTAAAGATGTTAAAAATGTTCAAGCAATTAATTTTGTTAAAGAAGCAGAAACATCTAAACAAGAAGTGACTATACCCAACCAGCATCGTGCTCCACCTGTATCACACTCAACACCACATAAACAGTTTCCCCAACATGTAGAAGGGAGATCATGCTACAGTTGTGGTAGAGACGACACATCTCTTCTAATTATCCTTATTATTAGACTCCCAGAAAGAAAATTGAACTTTATGATAATAACCAAGTTCTTCAAAAAGGAGTTCTATTACTCCACCAAAAAGAATTAATGAACCTAAAGTTCAAACTGTAAGTAGTCATCTATTTATCACAAACAGGCCTTACACAAATCTGGCTTATAGAAAGAAAAGTCAAGTCTAGTGTCTAATAATGAGAATATGAAGAAGAAGAATGATATGCACTCACCCTCAAATGGACAGTGGGTTGAGTTTATGATGTGTGATTCCTCTGGGTCACCCAAGCCAGTTAAGGCTTAGGTCCTAAACCTAAACTGATAATTTCCTCTGAATGTGCAGGGTGTTCGTTACAGTGCTATCACAAATACCTGGATTGTTGATAGTGGGCATCTAGGCACATGACTGGGAACCTGTCTCTCCTTTCAAATGTCAAACAAATTAAAGGGGGACATGTATCATTTGCTGGAAATAAAGGATGATACATCACCGCTCAAGGCGAAGTAGGAAACAAGAAAGTTAAGTTTGATAGTGGCTGTTCAACTACGTTCAACAACTACAAAATAACTTGTTTTTAGTCTCTCATATCTATGACAAAGGATTCAAAGTTGTTTTTGACAACAAGAAGTGCTATGTATTGAAGAAGGATTACATTATCCCGAAGGACCAAATCTTAATGCCTGCTTCAAGATATAATGACTTATATGTCTTGGATCTATCAAAGGCCTGCACAACCAATCATCAAGTTCAATGCTTCTTGTCAAAGGCAACAGAAATGGACTCGATCTCCTGGCATAGGAGAATGGGACACATAAATCCACGGAAGATGAATCATCTGATTTAGAATGATTTAGTAAATGGAGTAAATGTTAAGAATTTTGAACTTCTGGATTTTTGTGTAGCGTGAAAGAAAGGTAAACAAACCAAGAAGTCTCACAAGGCAAAGAAAGTAAATTCCATTGAATTGCCTCTCGAACTTTACACATGGAACTGTTTGGTCCTGTGAGCACCAAGAGCATCGCTGGTGATTTATAATGTTATGTAGTCATTGATGACTACTCCATAATCTCTTGGGTAATGTTTCTGAAATCCAAATCAGAGACATTTGAATCATTCAAACAGCTGGTAACCACATTGTAATCTCTCTACAAGCTGAAAGTGCGACAAATTCGCTCAGACAACAGCATGGAGTTCAAGAACCAATGGATGGAGGCATTCTTCAAAGAGAAAGGAATTGTACACCAGTTCACATCTGCCTACACTCCACAAATGAACAGAGTTGCTGAACGAAAGAACAGGAGCTTGATAGAGACAGCAAGAATGATGCTAGCAGACTCGAAACTACCCATCCAATTTTGGAATGAGGCAGTTGCCAATGCATGTTACACCCTCAATCACGTCTTGGCGGTCAAACATCATGGTAAAACATGGTACGAGTTGCTCCTGTGGGATTTTGTAACAAGTTTATCAAAGCAAGTTTAATCATTTAAACTTCAAAAATGCAGCGGATCTTAGTGGTTAAAGTACTTTGAACAATTTGAAATTTTTAAGCATTTTAACTAAAGACAAAACCCAAGAACAAGGATCATTAATAAATGTGAAAAGACATGCTATCAAAACAAAAGAACAACCATAGGGTGTTCTAAAAACTACCTTTCAAGAACAAGATGTTGAAGTATGGATGGGATGAAAATGATGATGCTCTTGAATGTCTAGCCCCTAAGAGAGAACGCTGCATGTTTGTATACCACAAGCTCTTCCAAACACCTAGCTAGTTAGGGAGCATGACACCAAGACCTAACTCCTTCTTGAACAATCCAAAAATCAGCCAAGAAATTCCTTAAAATCCATCCAAGAAATTCGAAATTTTCTACCAAGGAGCAAGAAAGAAAGGTCATTTGCATGTGTGTGAGAGAGTGTGCTTGATGGAAGAATGCAAGAATAGAGAAATTCTTGTAGTATCCAAGACTAAAAGGACCCCTCAAAGTCCACATAGGGCGGCCGAAATTTGGGATCAAAATTCCCATTTTGTTATTTTTATAAAATTGCACTCTTTAAACCATTAGTTTATAAAATTGCACTCTTTAAACCATTAGTTTATAAAATTAAAACCTATTTTAATTTTATAACATTAACACACTTTTATTTGTTATTATTTAACCAACTTAAATAATGATACAAATAATTTCTCATGAACAAATTATACATATAATGTTGTTCTATTACAAAAGCAACGTTTTAGAAAACCCATTTTCTAACTTGGTGTTAATATTTATTTGTATGATCTCATCAACAAATAAGTATTTATTGGTGTTTGTTTAGCTTGTTATTGGGTATGACCCGACTTGAATCATAGCGTACTAACCACATCAATCTTGTATGTATCTTGGGCATACAAGATCCAACAATCTCCCACTTGCACAAGATTCATAGAAGATTGATGCAAGCAGTAAATACTACCTAACAATGGTTTACTACCCTTAATACGTATGACTAAGTGCCATTCAATAACATCATCCCTTTCAAGTACCTTACTCGAAATGTTTTAGGTGAATCAATCATCTATCCTTTTGTCACAGATGTCATGTTAAATCCTAGAGACATAGAGTGATCATTCTCCATTGATTTAACTTTATTAGGCCTTAGATATCTTACTCTCAATGAATAAGAGGGACAAATCCCATCTTGACTACATATATCTCTCATAATTACCTTATATCATACCTAAACTCGGACTTATGTACTGCCATGTTTCAGAACAGCGAAGAACTGAGTCAAAGTATGATATTTGGTAATATCAAGACCCAATATGTATCTCAGGTCAGAGGATACCAAATGATATTCGCCTTTACTCAAAATTACTTATGATCAATCAGGAAGATTCCATGTTGTAATATTGAGATGCAGGTCAGTCAATATAAAATATCCCGCAAATATCTATGAACTTTGGTAGCAACCTTTTGCTTTATATTCATCGATATGAACATCTCCAATCCAAGTTCATTATAGTCTTACCTTCATATTTGTTCCCACAAGTATGAACGACTACGGACGTTCTGAGTAAATGATTACTCATGGATTTTAAACATCCAAAATAGGATTACTTGAAACACTATAACCAAATAAGTTACTCAAGTGATAAACGGTTACAATATCTAAATATAAAATTAAAGATATATCTAGTCACTAGAATATTGAAGTCCCAGCACAAGTGTGACTTTCATGCTTGCCTTTTCAAGAAGCTTCGTGAGTGGATCCGCAATGTTTTGATCCGTGTGAACTTTGCAAATACATATCTTTCCCTTTTCAACTTCATCCCTTATGTAGTTGAATCTCCATTCAATATGCCTAGTGTTTGATGTGCACAGGGTCCTTGATTTGAGCAATCACACCCTCGTTATCACAAAGAATTTCTAGGGGGTCCTAATGGAAGGGACCACCCCTAGATCGGCAATAAATTTCTTTAACCATGCAGCTTCCTGAGCTACTAATGAAGCAGCAATTATTCTGACTGTATAGTTTATAATGCCACCACATCTTGCTTAGAGCTCTTTCAAGAGATTGTTCCTCCATTCAAGATGAAAATGTACCCTGATTGTGATCGTGAATCATCCCAATCAGTTTGGAAACTCGCATCTGTGCAACCCTTTACTACGAGTTCTTCCTCAATAGATCCAAAGATTAGGAACATATCTTTGGTCATCCTTAGGTACTTAAGTATGTTCTTAACAGACATCCAATGACTGTTTCTAGGATTTTGTTGGTATCAGCTTGTCATGCTCAAAGCGCATGACACGTCTAGCCTAGTGCATATCATTGCGTACATGGTGGATCCTATAGCAGACACATACGGGATTCTCTTCATTTTGTCTTGCTTATCCTTTGAGCTTGGACATTGAGTCTTACTTAATATCTTTCCTCTTTGAATAGGTACGGTACCTTTCTTAGAGTTTTCTATCTTGAACCTTTTCAATATCTTGTCAATGTATGCACTTTTATTTAAACCTATCAACCGCCTTGATCTATCCCTATAGATCTTTATTCCAAAAATATAGGCGGCTTCACCAAGATCCTTAATTAGAAACAGTTTCCAAGACAGGCTTTTACACCTTCCATGGTTGGAATGTCATTTCCAAACAGTAGGATGTCATCGACATACAATACTAGGAAGTGGTGATGCTCTCACTAGCCTTCTTAAATATACGCTTCATCATTGTTTTTGATGAACCCAAAATTTATTATCTCTTCATCAAAATGGTGATTCCAACTCCTTGATGCTTGCTTCAATCCATAGATTGATTTCTTTAACTTGCATACTTTGTTAGGATGTTTTGAGTTGACAAAACCTTCAGGCTGAACCATATAGACATCTTCCTCAAGATATCCATTCAGAAAAGTGGTTTTGACATCCATTTTCCAAATCTCATAATCATAATGAGCAGCTATGGCAAACAATATCCTAATAGACTTTAGCATTGCAACTGGTGAGAAGGTCTCATCATAATTAACCCCTTGAGTTTGAGTGAAACCTTTTTCTATAAGTGTATCTTTATAAGTATCCATGTTTCCATGCATATTGGTTTTCTTCTTGAAAACCCACTTACTTCCAACTATCTTGGAGTTAAGAGGTGGTTCAACCAAGTCCCACACTTGGTTGTCATACATGGATTACATCTCAACGTTCATGGCGTGGAGCCATTTTTCACAATCCAAATTGGACATTGCGTCACGATAGGTGGTTGGTTCATCGGAATCTACCACATAGCATCCATCTACGAAAAATCCATATCTTTCAGGTGGATTACTAATTCTACCAGATCTGTGAATGTTTTGTGTGCATTGATCAACCACTTGATCATTCCCAACATCCACATGTTGAGTGCTAGTGTTAACCAAACGTGTATTGGTTTGTGGTTCTTGATCCTCCTCAAGATCCACGGTTCTACTGCTAGTTCCTTTCGTAAGGAACTTAGCTTCTAAGAACTCAGCCTTTTTGGCAACAAACTCCTTTTGTTCCAATGGATCATAGAAATAATATCCTATAGAATCTCTAGGATATCCAACGAAGATACACTTAGTAGAATGGCTTTCTAGCTTGTTTGAGGTGGGAGTCTTAACATAAGCCTCACAACCCCATACCTTTAAATACAAAAGTGATGGAACCCTTCCATGCCATATTTCAAAAGGTGTCATTTCCACTTTCTTGGTTGGGGGCATATTCAAGATACGGGCCGCAGAGAGCAAAGCGAAACCCCAAAATGATAGAGGCAGTGAGCTTGTAGCCATCATAGATCGAACCATATCCAATAGAGTTCGATTTCTCCGCTTGGACACGCCATTATGTTGTGGCGTTCCAGGTGGAGATAGTTGTGAGACAATACCACAACTTCTAAGATGATCTCTCAAGCTTCACTTAGGTATTCACCTCCTCCATCGGTGCGGAGAATTTTTATTTTCTTGTTGAATTGATATTCTACTTCATTTTGGAAGGTTTTGAACATTTCAAAATCTTCATCTTTGTGCCTTAACAAGTATACATAACCATATCGACTACTGTCGTCGGTAAAGGTAATGAAGTATCTTTCATGGTACCTAGTCACTGGCTTAAAAGGACCACATACATCCGAATGTATGATGCCTAATAATCTTTTCCCTTTCGGATTTGCCACTAAAAGGTGCCTTAGTCAGTTTACCTTGTAAACAAGATTCACATACATCAAATGAATCATATTATTTGCTTTTAAAATACCGTTCTTTTGAAGTGTTTGTATGCGCTTTTTGTTTATATGACCAAGACGGCAATGCCAAATATAGGTATCACTCAAATCCAATTTGAGTTTCTTGGTGGTGGTTTGGTACAATGAGCTATGATATAATGTGTTTTCCTGAACCAATTCATAAATACCATTAATAGGAATAGCTTTAAAATAAAATATGCCATTTAAAGAAACATGAATTTCATTTTCAATAAATGTCAAAACATAACCATATTGTCTTAATTGGGCAACATAAATAATGTTCCTAGTCAAACTAGGAGCATACAAAATATTGTTCAAAATTGCTTCCAAACCATTTGGAAGCTTCAAGATGTAGTCCCCTCGACCTTCAACTTGAACTTTTGCCCGTTCCCCATGTAGAGGCTAACATCCCTTTCTTGAAGTCCTTACTTCTTTTGAACCCCTGCAATAAGTTGCAAATATGAGTTCCAGATCCGGTATCCAATACCCATGTGTTAGAGGATGTTAAATTAAGATCAATATGAATCATGAAAATTGTACCTGAGGTTTGCCCGGCATCCCTCTTAGCTTGAACTCTTTGAGATGGACTGGGCAATTTCTGCCCAATGCCCAATCTCCCCACACTTAAAGCATGGTTTATTCGATGCAACCTTTTGCTTTTTCTCCGCTGGTTTTGGTGGTGGTGCTCTTACCACTCCATTTCCCTTTCCCTAACGTGCCCCTTACTTTGACAACATTTTCCTTGGGTGCGAGGTGAGGCTCTTTTTGTTCCCACCTTCATTGATGGGGAGAACGGGTAAAACCCTTTTACCCGTGGCCGCCTCCACAGTTTTGAGCATAGAGTGAAGCTCACTTATGTTCTTGTCCCACCTGTTCATGTTATAATTCATGACAAAGTTGTCAAACCTTTTTGACAAAGAGTTGAGGATCAAATCCGTAGCCAACTCTTTCAAGACGGGACAATTCAGCTTTCGAGGCGGTCGATGTGGCTTTTCCTCTTAAGTACATAAGATGAAATAGATTGGGTGTCATCCATACGATAGGCATGGAGTGCTCGACCGTTTCGAAGCGCTCTACCCTTGTTTGTTGTTGGAACGTTCCTTCAACTGGGTATCATGTCGTATGCTCCATCATGTTCATACTCCTTTTGGAGATCCGGAGTCATACTTGCCAACATGAGGCAAGACACTTCGACCGAGTCCTCAGTGTATTTCACCCAATTATTGTACGCCTCCTCATCATCCTCATTAGGTTGATCGGGAATCGGATCGTCTAAATATATGCGTTTCTCTTGTGAGAACATTCTCAAGTTTCGAAACCAATCAATAAAGTTATTATGGTTTAGACACTCCTTTGGGAGAATGGTCCTAAGTGAAAGTTGAAGGGTTTGCAAGAACACAAAATCCATGTTAACCATTTAAACTTTCAGAAAAACGCAGCGGACATATATAGCTTTAAAACCAATTTATAAGCTGAATATTTCATGTTCTTAGTGTCCATTCAATTGTAGAAAAAAACAAAAGGATCATGTATGTGAATGAAACAAGCTATGAACATACAAAATCGTACATAAAATCACAGCTAGAACAAGCTGTGACAACTACCTTGTTCCAGCAGCAAATGTCGACCAAAATGGGTTTTTGATGCTTGTTCTTTTGGCCAAGACTCCAATGGAGGACTTCTCAAGCTAGTATACCCCAAGCTTGATGGCAACACCCTTTCTTGTTAGGTAGAATCACCTAAAATCGGCTTCAAAACTCTTCCCTTTTCTTGTTAGAACCGTGAGGTTGAGAGAGAGAGAGAGAGATTTCAGCCTCTTGCATGTAAATTGTGTGGTACACTCTTGTGGAGTGTTCAAGACAAGAATTAAGTGTGTGTGGGTGTCCAAAGCAAGTTTGGTCCAATGGGGAACCAAGGGAGGGGGCGGCCGAAACTTCAATTTTTAAAAACCCTTCCATTTGATTAACACATTAACATGTCTTGTGAACTAGACATATAATAAATTGTATGTACAATATATATATATGTATTTACATACTTATACAATTAACCATTTAATTTATAAGTTGTAATTCCCACTATTATTTGATGTCATTTAACTAATTTAAACAACACTTCAAATAATATTGTTTGAACAAATTATCCTAATAAGTTGTTCCCACTCACATGCAACTTATTTAGAAAACCCATTTTCTAAATGGTGTAAATATTTAATTGCATGATCAAATCATCAATTAATATTTAATTGGTGTTTGCCAAACTTGTTATTGGGTATAACCCGACTTGGATCATAACGTACTAACCACATCAATATTCTAAGTGTCTTGGGCACACAGAATCCAACAATCTCCCACTTGCCCAAGATTCATAGAAGATTGATGTAAGCAGTAAATACCGCCTAACAACGGTTCACTACCCTTAATACGCATGACTTGTAGCCATTCAATAACATCATCTCTTTCAAGTACCCTACTTGAAATGATCTAGGTGAATCAAACATCTATCCTTTTGTTTCAGATGTCATGTTAAATCCAAGAACACAGAATGATCATTTCTTGTTGATTTAACTTATCAGGCCTTAGACATCTAACTCTCAACGAATAAGAGGAACAAATTCCATCTTGACTACATATGTTTCTCACAGACACCTCGTGTCATACCTGAATATACCTTATGTACTTTCCACTATTTCAGGATAGTGAAGAAGAAGCTCAAGGTGTAACACTTGGTGAATATCAAAACCCATATGTATCTCAGGTCAGAGGATACCAAATGATATTCGCCTTTACTCAAAATACTTATGATCAATCAATAAGATTCCATGCAGTAAAATTTGAGATGCGGGTTAGTCCAATATTTGTATCCCACAAATATCTATGAACTTTGGTAGCAACCCATTGCTCTATATTCATCCTTATGAATATCAACCAATCCAAGTTCATAATAGTCTTACCTTCAAACTTGCTCCCACAGGTATGAACGACTATGGACATTTAGAGTAAACATTTTACTCATGGATTGAACATGCTAAAATGGAATATTATTTGAAACATTATAACCAAATAACTTTATTCAAATAATAGAAAGTTCCACATATCCAAATACAAAATTTACAGATCAAATCCAATCACTAGAATATCGAAGTCCCATGGCACAAGTATGACCTTCATGCTTTGCCTTTTCAAGGAGCTTCGTGAGAGGATCCGCAACGTTTTGATCCGTGTGAACTTTGCGAATACATATCTTTCCCTTTTCAACTTCATCTCGTATGTAGTTGAATCTCCGCTCAATGTGCCTAGTCTTTTGATGAGCACGAGGTTCCTTGATTGAGCAATCGCACCCTCGTTGTCACAAAAGATCTCTAGGGGTTCCTGAATGGAAGGGACAACCCCAGATCGGCAATGAATTTCTTCAACCATGCAGCTTCTTGAGCTGCCAATGAGGCGGCGACATATTCTGATTCTGTAGTTGATAGAGCCCACACATCCTGTTTGGAGCTCTCCAAGAGACAGCTCCTCCATTCAGAATGAAAATGTATCCCGATTGAGACCGTGAATCATCACGATCGGTTTGGAAACTCGCATCCGTGTAACCTTTTACAACGAGTTCCTCGTCACCAGATCCATAGATTAGGAACATATCTCTTGTCCTCCTTAGGTACTTAAGTATGTTCTTAACAGCCATCCAGTGACTGTTTCCAGGATTCTGCTGGTAACGGCTTGTCATGCTTAAGGCGCATGACACGTCCGGTCGAGTGCATATCATTGCATACATGATGGATCCTATAGCAGATGCGTATGGGATTACCTTCATTTTATCTTGCTCTTCCTTTGAGCTTGGACATTGAGCCGTACTCAATATCGTTCCTCTTTGAATAGGTACGGTACCTTTCTTAGAATTCTCCATCTTGAACCTTTTCAAGATTTTATCAATATATGCACTTTGATTCAAACCAATCAACCGCCTTGATCTATCCCTATAGATCTTTATTCCCAGAATATAAGCGGCTTCACCAAGATCCTTAATGGAAAAACAACTTCCAAGCCAGGTTTTTACACCTTCCAAGGTTGGAATGTCATTTCCAAATAGCAGTATGTCATCAACATACAATACTAGGAAAGTTATTGTGCTCCCACTAGCCTTCTTATACACACATGCTTCATCAGCGTTTTTGATGAAGCCAAATTTCTGACCTCCTCATCAAAGCGATGATTCCAGCTTCTCGATGCTTGTTTCAATCCATAGATTGATTTCTTTAACTTGCATACTTTATTAGGATTTTTTGGATCGACAAAACCTTCAGGCTGAACCATATAGACATCTTCCTCAAGATATCCATTTAGGAAAGTGGTTTTGACATCCATTTGCCAAATCTCATAATCATAATGAGCAGCTATGGCAAACAATATCCTTATAGACTTTAGCATCGCAACAGGTGAGAAGGTTTCATCATAATCAAACCCTTGAGTTTGAGTGAAACCTTTGCTACAAGTCTAGCTTTATAAGTATCCAAGTTTCCATGCATATCCGTTTTCTTCTTAAAAACCCACTTACTTCCAACTATTTTGGAGTTAAGAGGTGGTACAACCAAGTCCCATACTTGATTGTCATACATGGATTGCATCTCAACGTTCATGGCTTCAAGCCATTTGTCACAATCCGTATTGGACACTGCATCATGGTATGTGGTTGGTTCATCAGAATCTATCACATAGCATCCATCCATGAAAAATCCGTATCTTTCAGGCGGATTACTAATTCTAGCACTTCTGCGAACGTCTTGTGTGTTTTGATCAAACCCTTGATCATCCTCAACATCCTCATGTTGAGTGCTACTTTCAACCAAACGTATATCGGGTTGTGGTTCTTGATCCTCTTCAAGATCCACTGTTCTACTGCCAGCTCCTTCCATAAGGAACTTTGCTTCTAAGAACTCACCCTTTCTGGCAACAAACACCTTTTGTTCCAGTGGATCATAGAAATAATATCCCATAGAATCTCTAGGATATCCAATAAAGATACACTTGGTGGATCGGACTTCCAATTTGTTTGGGGTGGGAGTTTTAACATAAGCCTCACAACCCCAAACCCTTAAGTATGATAGGGATGGAACCTTCCATGCCATATCTCAAAAGGTGTCCTTTCCACCTTTTTGGTTGGGGCCATATTTAGAATACGGGCCGCGGAGAGCAGAGCGAAACCCCAAAATGATAGAGGTAATGTGCTTCTAGCCATCATAGATCGAACCATATCCAATAAGGTTCGATTCCTCCTCTCAGACACACCATTATGTTGTGGTGTTCCAGGTGGAGTGAGTTGTGAGACAATCCCACAACTCCTAAGATGATTTTGAAAGGCATCACTTAGGTATTCACCTCCTCTATCGGTACGAAGAATTTTAATTGACCTGTTGAGTTGATTTTCTACTTCATTTTTGAAGATTTTGAACATTTCAAAAGCTTCGTCTTTGTGCCTTAACAAGTACACATACCCATAGCGACTATAATCGTCGGTAAAGGTAATGAAGTATCTTTCACCACTCCTAGTCATTGGCTTAAAAGGACCACATACATCCGAATGTATGATTCCTAATAAATCTTTTGCCCTTTCGGTAGTTCCACTAAAGGGTGCCTTAGTCATCTTACCTTGTAAACAAGACTCACAAACATCAAATGAATCACATTCATTTGTTTTTAAAAGACCATTCTTTTGAAGTGTTTGTAAACGTTTCTTGTTATATGACCAAGACGACAATGCCAAAGATAGGTATCACTTAAGTCCAACTTGAGTTTCTTGGTGTTAGTTTGGTACAATGAACTATTAAAGTATTTTCATGAACCAATTCATAAATACCATTAATTGGAATAGCTTTAAAATAGAACATACCATTTAAAGAAACATGAATATCATTTTCAATAAAAGATAATACATAATCATAATGTCTTAATTGGGATACAGAAATAATGTTCCTAGTCAAACTAGGAGCATACAAAACATTCTTCAAAATAACTTCCAAACCACTTGGAGTCTTAGGATGTAGTCTCCACGAGCTTCAACTAAGACTTTAGTTCCATTTCCCATGAAGAGGCTAGCATCCCCTTGTTTGAAGTCCCTACTTCTTGTGAACCCCTGCAACAAATTGCAAATGTGAGTTCCACATCTGGTATCCAATACCCATGTGTTAGAAGATGTAACATTAAGATCAATATGAATCATGTATATTGTACCTGAGTCTGCTCGGCATCCCTCTTGGCTTTCAACTCTTGGAGATGGACAGGACAATTCCTTGCCCAATGTCCAATCTCCCCACACTTGAAGCATGGGTCATTTGTAGCAACCTTTTGCTTCTTCTCTTGTGGTTTGGGTGGCACCCTTGCCACCCCTTTCCCTTTTCCCCAAGCGGGTCCCTTACCCTTGGCAACCTTTGCCTTGGGTGCGGGACGAGGCCTTTTGTTGTTCCCACCTTCATTAATGGTGAGAACGGGTAAAACTCTTTTACCCATGGCCGCTTCGGCGTTTTGAGCATTGAGTGAAGCTCACCAATGCTTTATCCCAAGCATTCATGTTGTAGTTCAACACGAATGTCTCGAACCTTTTGGTAAGGCCATTGAGGATCAAATCCGTGGCCAATTCCTTCGAGACGGGACAATTAAGCCTCTCGAGGCGGTCAATATGACTTTTCATCTTAAGTACATAAGATGAAACAGATTGGTTGTCGTCCATACGACATGCATGGAGTGCTCGAACCGTTTCGAAACGCTCAACCCTCGCTTGCTGTTGGAACGTTTCCTTCAGCTGGGTTATCATGTCATAAGCCCCGTGGTGTTCATACTCCTTTTGGAGATCCGGAGTCATGCTCGCTAGCATGAGACAGGACACTTGGACGGAGTCCTCAGTGTACTTTAGCCAATCATTCAAGGCCTCCTCATCATCCTCGCTAGGTTGATCAGGGATAGGGTCGTCTAAAACGTACGATCTCTCTCTTGCTTGAGAACGATTCTCAAGTTTCGATACCAATCGATGAAGTTGTAGTGATTTAGACGTTCCTTTTGGAGGATCGCTCGTAAAGATTGGTTGGAAGCGGAAGAGTTATCGGATTATCATTATTAGAGGCCATCTACAAAATTTAACAAAGTTTTATTTAGTATTTTCGATATTATCAATTTTAATAATAATGCCTATTAAGGTCAATTATATATTAAAATCTAGAACCCAACATTACATTTGAATTGTGGTTAGGTGACCTTGATCCACGATTTTAAATAATAAGGTGGTCAACGATTGACGGTTGCAACCATTTGCAACTTCTAGAGGTATGGGATCGACCCTTGAACATCATATGTAAAGTCGGCATGTAAATCCCATCAACACCATTTGGAAACCACATTGTAGGTGATCCATTTAACATGGTTTGCAAATCAAGACATCCTACTTACACCCACGTGTGAGTTTGCCAAAACAAATGGTTAGGTGACCTTTATCCCACAAGTAAGGCATTCTCACCTCAAATCACAAGTTCCCTCAAAATGGTTAGGTGACATTTATCCCACTAAGAGTTCCCAAGTGACTCAAGTGTGTGTTAAAGGACGGTGTTGATCTCGTTTTTTTTTTTTTTAATTTAGAGATTCTTAATTCTAGTTAGGAAAACTCTATGTACTTGTATTTGTATGCTTTCAAATACAAGGTACCCTATGGTTCTTAGATTAAAACCAATTTTAATCTTTAAAATCATTAAACCATTTTAATAACTTTTATTAACTTTAAAGAACCAACATTTTCAGCTTGTTAAGTTTGTTAATGAGTTTGTGATGAATATTCAAATACAAACCAAACAATCAAACAACAAACAATCAAACAAGCATATATATACAAACATGAGTGCATAACCATAGTACTAAGTTGACAACACTTGTTTGCCATCACAAGTGTTGTCATAAGGTCTTTTCTAAGGTTGAAAACAATCACAAAAAGCAGTCATCTTGGACCCCACTTGAACTTGCATCCATATGCTTCAAGTTCCATGTCTTTGATGTCCATCTTCGGGTCTTGAACTTGTGCATCTTCCTTTTACAAAATTGTATCCTAATACATTTTTCTAATAAAAGAAATGCACTAATCTATTACAAACCCAAATGAATGAATAATTACAACCCAAATTGAAACAAAATTACAACCAAATTGAATGAATGAATACAACCAACACAAACATCCAAACATCACAAGGTCAATGGCTAGGTTATGCACTTTATCATCCAATGATCATAACATCAAAACATCTAATGAAACCCCTTTTGAAACCACAAAATTTCAGCCAACATAAACTGAAAGTTTTGGTTTTAATATTGTCCAAACAATCAACACATCAAGATATGTATCTTTCAAGATCTAATCACTAGCATGTGTGATATGACCTTGAAAGTTGGGGAATCATTCAACAAACAATAACAGCCTAAAATATGTCTATAAACATCCTTTAAAACCAATTTTAAAGAACAACACAAGCAAGTCATCCACATAACCGGCTCTAGATGCCATTGAAGGGTTTGCAAGAACACAAAATCCATGTTTAACCATTTAAACTTTTAGAAAAACGCAGCGGACATATATAGCTTTAAAACCAATTTATAAGCTGAATATTTCATGTTCTTAGTGTCCATTCAATGTAGAAAAGCAAACCCAAACAAAAGGATCATGTATGTGAATGAAACAAGCTATGAACATACAAAATCGTACATAAAATCACAGCTAGAACAAGCTGTGACAACTACCTTGTTCCAGCAGCAAATGTCGACCAAAATGGGGTTTTTGATGCTTGTTCTTTTGGCCAAGACTCCAATGGAGGACTCCTCAAGCTAGTATACCCCAAGCTTGATGGCAACACCCTTTCTTGTTAGGTAGAATCACCCAAAATCGGCTTCAAAACTCTTCCCTTTTCTTGTTAGAACCGTGAGGTTGAGAGAGAGAGAGAGAGAGATTTCAGCCTCTTGCATGTAAATTGTGTGGTACACTCTTGTGGAGTGTTCAAGACAAGAATTAAGTGTGTGTGGGTGTCCAAAGCAAGTTTGGTCCAATGGGGAACCAAGGGAGGGCGGCCGAAACTTCAATTTTTTAAAAACCCTTCCATTTGATTATCACACATTAACATGTCTTGTGAACTAGACATATAATAAATTGTATGTACAATATATATATATGTATTTACATACTTATACAATTAACCATTAATTTAAGTTGTAATTCCCACTATTATTTGATGTCATTTAACTAATTTAAACAACACTTCAAATAATATTGTTTGAACAAATTATCCTAATAAGTTGTTCCCACTCACATGCAACTTATTTAGAAAACCCATTTTCTAAATTGGTGTAAATATTTAATTGCATGATCAAATCATCAATTAAATATTTAATTGGTGTTTGCCAAACTTGTTATTGGGTATAACCCGACTTGGATCATAACGTACTAACCACATCAATATTCTAAGTGTCTTGGGCACACAGAATCCAACAAAAGTGAGTGAGTGGACGGGGTATCATTATTTTCATTGTGTTGGTGGCCATCTACAAAATTTAAGAAATTCAATTTTAGTATTTTCGATATTTTTCATATATTAATAATTAAAGCGCCTTTTAAGTGTCTTACACAATTTTAAATTTCTAGAATCCAACTTTACATTTAAATAGTGGTAAGTGACCTTTATCCCATTATTTAAATTAACAAGGTAGTCAAAGTTTTGACAATTGCAACCCTTTGCAACTTCTAGAGATATGGGATCGACTTTAAAACATCATATGTATATCAGCATGTTTATCCTATCAACACCTTTGTAAACCATATTATGGTGATCCATTAAACATGGTTTGCAAATCAAGTTACCCTACTACACACACTTTGATTTTTCCAACATAAGTGGTTAGGTGACCTTTATCCCACATATATGGTATCCCCACCTCAAATCACAGGTTCCCTCAAAATGGTTAGGTGACCTTTATCCCATTAAGTGTTTCCAAGTGACTCAAGTGTTGTGCAAAAGGATGGTGGTTAACTTGTTTATAAAAGAATTTTTAAGTTTTCAAAATCTTAGTTTAGAAAACTCTATGTACCTTATATTTGCATGCTTTCAAATACAAGATACCCTATGGTTCACTTTTTAATAAAACCCCTTTTATTAAAATCATTAATCCTTTAATAACCTTTTATTAACCACTTAATGATAAAGAACCATCAAATTTCAGCTTGTTAAGTTTGTTAATGAGTTTTTTAAGCATATCCAAATATCAACCAACAATCATACAACAAACAACCAAACAAGCATAATCATACAAACATAAGTGCATAACCATAGCCACTAAGTTGACCACACTTGTTTGCCATCACAAGTATTGTCATAAGGTCTTTTCTAAGGGTTAAAAATACACATAAAAATGTGTCCATGAACTCCCACTTGAATCCACATCCAAATGCTTCAAGTGTCCATGTCTTTTGTGTCCTTCTTTCGATCTTCATCTTGTGCATCTTATTTTACAAAAACATATCCTAATATAATTTTTCTAATAAAAGAAATGCACCTAATCTATTTATTACATAACCAAATGAATAAATAAATTACAACCCAAAATACAAACACAAATATTACAACCCTTTCAGGAATCAAAACCAACATGACAAAATACAATCAGCCAAATCCAAAACACATAAGGTCAAGGCTATGTTATGCACCAAAATATGTATCATATACAATAATCAAGAACAAAAATGAACCCCTTTTTATAACCTTAAAGTTATGGCCAACATGAACCAAAACTTTAGGGTTTTGTCCAAACAACACAATCAAACATTTATGTTAATCTTTCAAGATTTATACTAAAGCATGTAAGATTAAACCTTAAAACATAAGGGATTCAATCATCCACAATAAAACAGCCCCTAATGGGTGGAAAAAGTCCATGAAAACTAACTTTTCCAGAACTCTTGAAGCATGTATTCCACATAACCGGTTTTAGATGCCATTGTTGGTTTTGTAACAAGTTTATCAAAGCAAGTTTAACCATTTAAATTTCAAAAATGCAGCGGATAGTAGTGGTTAAAGTATGTCAAACAATCTGACATTTTTAAGCATTTTAACCAAAGACAATACCAAGAACAAGGATCATTAATATATGTGAAATGACATGCTATCAAAACAAAAGAACAACCATAGGGTGTTCTTGAAACTACCTTTCAAGAACAAGATGTTGAAGTATGGATGAGATGAAGATGATGATGCTCTTGAATGTCCAGCCCCCAAGAGAGAAAGCCTCAAGTTTGTATACCCACAAGCTCTTCCAAACACCTAGCTAGTTAGGGAGCACAACACCAAGACCCAACTCCTTCTTGAACAATCTGAAAATCAGCCAAGAAATTCCCTCAAATCCAGCCAAGAAATTCGAAATTTTCAGCCAAGGAGTAAGAAAGAAAGGTCCTTTGCATGTGTGTGAGAGAGTGTGCTTGATGGAAGAGTGCAAGAGTAGAGAAAGTCTTGTAGTATCCAAGACTAAAAGAACCCCTCAAAGTCCACATGGGGCGGCCGAAATTGGGATTCAAAATGGGTTCACCCCATTTTGTAATTTTTATAAATTTGCACTCTTTAAACCATTAGTTTATAAAATTTAAACCTATTTTAAATTTATAACATTAACACACTTTTATTTGTTATTATTTAACCAACTTAAATAATGAAACAAATAATTTCTAATGAACAAATTATCCATATAATGTTGTTCTATTACAAAAGCAACGTTTTAGAAAACCCATTTTCTAAATTGGTGTTAATATTTATTTGTATGATCTAATCAACAAATAAATATTTATTGGTGTTTGTTTAGCTTGTTATTGGGTATGACCCGACTTGGATCATAGCGTACTAACCACATCAATCTTGTATGTGTCTTAGGCATACAAGATCCAACAATCTCCCACTTGCACAAGATTCATAGAAGATTGATGCAAGCAGTAAATACCGCCTAACAACGGTTTACTACCCTTAATATGTATGACTAAGTTCCATTCAATAACATCATCCCCTTCAAGTATCTTACTCAAAATGTTTTAGGTGAATCAATCATCTATCCTTTTGTCACAGATGTCATGTTAAATCCTAGAGACATAGAGTGATCATTCTCCATTGATTTAACTTTATCAGGCCTTAGACATCTTACTCTCAACGAATAATAGGACAAATCCCATCTTGACTACATACGTCTCTCACAATTACCTTATATCATACCTGACACTCGGAACCTCACACTCCAACGACTACCCCTACTAAACCAAGAATTCAAAACCTGGATGAGGAAGTAGTTGTACCCACCACTCCCAAATCTCAACTAAATGTCTATCATCCTTTGTACAACGTCATAAGGGATGTACAATCCGGAGTACAGACAAGAAATTAGCTATACTCAGTTGATTATGTCTCAGTCATGGAAAAAGGCTATGGTCACGACGGTGCTTATCGCTGTTTTGTGTCCCAATTTGAGCAAAAATATGTAAGTGAAGCCTTAAATGATGAGGCATGAGTGAGTGCCATGCAAGAAGAACTCCTTCAATTCAAAAAAGTAGGAGTATGGACACTGGTGGATAGACCAAATGGTGCTAAAGTAATTGGGACAAAATGGGTCTTGAAATGCAAGAAAGATGACCAAGGTGTCATAATTAGAAACAAGGCTCGACTTGTCGTTCAAGGTTTTCGACAAGTCGAATGAATTGATTACAATAAAGTGTTTGCACCTGTGGCTAGAATGGAAGCAATCTGTATCTTCCTAGCCTATGCATCTTACATGAAGATCAAAGTTTATTAACTAGATGTAAAGAGTGTGTTCCTTCATGGTGAAATCCATGAGACAGTGTATGTCAGTCAACATAAAGGATTTGAGGATCCTTATCATCGGGATAGAGTTTACAAGCTTGATAAGGCTCTTTACGGGCTACATCAAGCCCCGAGAGCATGGTATGAGAAACTCTCAACTCATCTGGTGAAACACGGTTTTTGTAGAGGAGTTATTGATTGTACACAATTCATCAAAGAAAAGGATGGCAACTTACTGCTGGTATGGATTTATGTTGATGACATAATCTTCGGTTCCAAAAATGAAGAGTTGTGTAAAGAATTTGAATCTGTCATGAAAGTAGAATTTGAGATGAGTCCAATGGGAGAAATGAAGTTCTTCCTAGGATTATACGTGGATCAGACACCAAAAGGAATTTTCCTGCATCAAACTAAATATGTAGGGGACATCCTAAGTCGGTTTGACATGGAGAACGCTTCAGCCACAGGAACTCCACTTGCCACGAACCACGATGTGGCACCCGACCAAAATGGTGATCTGGTTGATGCTACAATGTATAGAGGAATGATTGGATCCCTTAGGTATCTCATAGCGTCTCGTCCTGATATCATGTATGCGACGTGTCTCTGCTCCAGATATCAGGCGAAACCAAAAGTCAACCATCTCATAGGAGTTAAATGGATTTTCTGTTATCTGAAGGGTACTCCAACACTCAGGTTATGGTATCCTTATGAAGATGATTTTGAGCTTGCAGTGTATAGTGACTCAGATTATGGCGGATGCAAAATGAATTACAAGTCAACATCAGCAGGATGTCAGTTCTTTGGTAGACGGTTAATCACCTGGCAGTGTAAGAAGCAGACCTCCGTTGCTCTGTCAACATGTGAAGTTGAATATGTTGCTACTGCTAGTTGTTGTTCACAAATCATTTGGATTCAACGGCAAATGCACGACTACGGTTTGCAATTCTCTAACACTCCTATCTATGTTGATAATTCTGCTACTATAGTCGTAACAAAAAATTCAGTCCAACATCCTAAAACTAAACACATTACCATTATGTATCACTTTATACGTGACTGTTTTGAAAAGCAACTAATCGTTGTGGTTAAGATAAATACGGATTTTCAACGCGCCAACCTTTAAACAAAAGCATTTGATAAACTGAGGTTTTTCTATCTATTAGAGGTAATTGCGTGAAAAGAAAAGTGATGTGATCACAGAGGAAGAAAATGCCTAGTCCGAGATTTTTTTAATTTTAATTTTATTTTAATTATTTAATTTTCCTTTCTATTAAAATCCAGAAACACAAAAATAATTTCGGTTTTAGAATTTTAGGGGGAGAATAGGCTAGATTAGTATTAAATTAGTTGCTTTATTACATAAAAAAGAAAAAACAAAGGAGGAGGACAGCTTAGCTAAAAGGAAAGTAATCAAATCTTTGATACTGATTCAACATATATGGAAAATGATAGTACACAAGGAACTAATTATTTGGGACTTCAAAAGAATTTAACTGATTAAGATAGTAAAATAAAAGTTTAAGTCTGAAAAGTCTAAGCAAAAAAAAACAGCTAATTTAATACTAAAATTCAAAGTTTAAGTCTGAAAAGTCTAAGCAAAATAAAAGGAAAAATGATAGTAAAACTAGTATGCTACCAAGGTAACATAGAGATAGTAGACCTAGAGGTTTCTAGTTCAATATATGATGTCTCGGTAGATTCAATACAATAGATAAGTAGACCCCATTGGTGGTTTAAAATTCAAATTAAGTTGTTCAACTCGCTGTGAGCACCCATCTTATCACTGGTTAACACAATCAACGCAGTTCCAATAAGGGGTGACGAGCAAAATAAATGCCACAAATGTGTGCGGACAACCATAAAATATGAGCAAAGCACATTGAAAATGCAAAATGCAATCAAGCTGATAACTTATGTTGTTGGTGTGTTATGTACAAACAAAAAATAAATTCTCTAACAAGAAGATAGGTTATATGCCTCTCTGCTATGCGGTGGTACTGACCTGATGATAAGCATAACCTAAATATTCTAGAATTCGTTGTTGTTTGCGCCTCTGCTGTGCGATGTCACTCACCTGAGGCTTGGCATCTCTTTGAAAGCTCTTAGAATAGGTTCTTCTTGAAATATACCCGGTAGACCACTCAAAAATGTCCTGAGGAATGTTAATTACCATATAAGCGTGGGATCCACAAATGCTTGTTGAAATAATTAAATCTTAACTCATCACCAATATGTGTCAAAAAACTGTGTATGGATTTAAGAGGACAAGTATACTGACAATCATCGTGAGCTGCAGTTCTTGAAAGTCAAAATCGTTGTGTGCATCTTGGGGCTCTAGTATGATTTTCTAAAATTACTGTTGACTCTCGGTCAAAACAAGAATCTAGCATCAAAATAGTTTATTAAAATGTCCCAAATGATTTTGATATACCTGTATGATTCCATAATGAATTATACCAGAAATGATAAAACTAAATTGAAGTTGTGTTGTCCAGGAAGTAAAATCGGTTAGAAGTATTCTAATAGGTTTAAATCCATCTCCATTCAAAAAATACAAAAATATATGTTGGTTTTGTTTTAAATTTCTAGTTTTTTTTTATTTAATTATATTTAGTCATTTGGTAGGTAAAAGTCGAACTATGCATCTGAATTCAATCTGATAATCACTCACTAAAAGGGGTCACATCTGAGGTGACTAATCGGTTTTAAGTTAAAAGGATCACGTCTGAGGTGATCAACAGTTTTTTTTCAAATTAAAAAGGTCATGTCTGAGATGATCAACGGTCATAATGTCTTATCAATATTTAACAAGTTAAGTGTTTGAAAGTGCATAAGTTAAAACTCATAAGTCTTATCCATTCGCACGATTGGATCATGAGTATGAGTCAATCGTACAATTGAACCATACTTATGGACCCAACGTATGATTAGACCATAAGCTTGGGTCAATTCATGCGGTTGGATCACCAGAATGAACCAATCGCACGAATGAAGGAGACCGACTGAGTCAGTTGCATGACTGAACCCAAGTCGCACAAATGGATGTGACCGACTAAGCCAGTCGCACGACTGAGCCCCAATCGCCCGAATGAAGCGTGTGAATAGGTCCAGTCGCCCAACTAAAAATAAAATCAGTATAAATAGGGTGAAAGTTGGTCGCATATTCACTCTAAATAGGGTGAATGTTCTCTCCATTTGTGCTCTTATGATGGTTTGTTTCCACTGCCATTTGTTGTTACTAGTCTGCGATGTCCCACCCTACCTGGGCCTGAGGTGTTACATAAGGAACATAAGAAAACATATCATACATAAGCATAACATCATCATGCATCATCATACATAACATACACCATCACACATCATCATAAACATCATGCATCATAAACATCATGCATCATACATTCACATACATATACATATGCACCACAAGCATAAGTCATCATAAAACATAACTGATCCTCCGCGGGACAACGGGGGTTCGGGGGCAGCAGCCCATGACAGCGGCGTCCTAGGAGCAGCAACCCCTTATGGGGTCCAAGGGGCAACGCCCCTGGCTAGAACATTTGTATAGCACATTTTTATATAGAAAAATTGATCTTCCTGTTAAAACCCCTTAAAATCTTGGTCGTTTAAAACGTATATTTGGTATGCATTTCCAACCCCAAACTAGTTTAGAACCTTTAAAATAGAAGATCTAAAACTCACCTAGACTTGATGAGTAGCTTCTCAATCAAGCTTTCAAAACAAGGGTCGTACTACACAACCTGCAGATACGTTAACACTCAAAGGAGTTAATTTCTGCCTAATTTTGCTGCTAATTTCACTGCCAGATCAGCAGTTGCGCTACTAGTTTCGCTAGCAATTTTGCTGGCATCTTCGCTGCCAGTTTCACCCAACTTTCATTGGATAACCATGTCTGCAAAACTACCTGCAAAACTATAGTTTCGCAGGAAGTTTTCATAGTTTCACCGGAAGACTATGCAATTTCGCTGGATTAACCTTTAATTTCATAGAACAGGCTGAAAATTACGAACCAACCCATTTTTGACCCAAAACTTTATTCTTTTACATCAAAACCTTGGTTTATCACCCAATAAGCTATCTAAACTCCTTACATGTTTTCTTACACAAAAACATGAATATTGGGTGAATCTTTGCCACTTTCAAACATCCAAGCCCTAGAATCCGGGTTTACATCAAAATGAAAGATTAAACGATGTTTCTTACCTGGATTCTTGGTGTTTTCTTGTTGTTTTGAAAATTTACTCGTTTCACTTAAACTTTGGATCTGGTACCAACTTTTAATGCCCCGTTCCCGGGATGCTCACAGCTGGTCGATCATCGCACATAAAACATATATTACATTAACTTTAAATAAACATTGCAGCGGAAACATTTAAAATGACATTTCATTTCATTATAAAATCTTTTGCAAAATAATACATCGTTGTGAATTTACAAAATACATGTTGCATTACATCACAAAAGCATTATAAAAATAGATGCCATCCAAAAAGAGCCAAGAGCCACCCCGTGCTATCCTCACAACCATTACCTGCCAACTAGAAACACATAAAAGTCAGTGTTGCTGAGTGAGTTCTAGTTTTATAATAAAACATACTTTACTTTCGTTTAAAACCGTTCTTTACAATCATACGTGATCATGCACAATACATACACATAGATAATATTATTATTATCTTCATCATTCATTCGTTAACTTCCGTTCATTCATCGTACCTCGTTATCAATCACTTTCGTCCACTTTCATAAATTACTTTCATTCGTACGTACATCTTTACTTCTTTACATTCCATATCAAAACCATGAACTTTACCCCATTGTCATTCATAAAGCGGGTACTAGGCCAAAGTTTATCATAGACCCCCAGTCATGGCGCCTAGTGGCCTGACCATTGTACCTAGGGTAAATTCAGGTGTGCCATTGCCATGTGCTATACCCCACCGTCATGCGTAAAGTGGGTACTGGGCCGAGGTCTATCATAGACCCCCAGTCATGGCGCACGGTGACCTGACCATAGTACCTAGGGTAAGCGACAAAGGTTCCATCCGAATGGTCAATCACAAAGAAAGACCCCGACGTGCATCCTTCTGGGGTAGCTATCCCACACACCACTGAACTAACACTCTTCACTGAGTGTGTTTCTTTATATAGTGCTTGCAAGACTTTCTTTAGTTTCCTTCGTTCATTAATGCATGCATTCATTCTTTCTTTACGTTCCGCTTTTCATTATCTTCCACTTTACGTTACATAATACTTTCATTTCATTCATTAACATTCAACTTAAAGCCACAGGAAAATAAATATACAATATAAGGAACATCAACAAGAACATACAACATCACAACATGCACAAGCATACAACATCATATCATCATCATACAATGCCCATCACATCATCTACGACTTCAAAAGTCAACTTACATAAACCCCCGGGAACCTCCCAAGTAAAAGCCTACATAACACTTTCCCCTGGACATCAAAAAATAAACTAAGTTCTCTCGGGCTCATGAGCCCTATTTGGGCATATGGACCCTATTCAGTCGGATGGTCTTCTAGGCGCATGAGAACACTTAGGCGTATGGACACTATGGGGCGAATGAGCACTTAGGCGTATGGACTCTCAGTTGCATAACTTCCATGCGTATGACCCTCAGTCGCATGGCATTCGGGCGTATGGGCTTCGGTCGCATGACCTTCAGCCGCATTTTCTCCAGTCGCATGACCTTCAGCCGTATTTCCTCCGGTCGCATGACCTTCATGACCATTAGTCGCATGGCATTCAGGCGTATGGGCTTCACTCGCATGACCTTCGACCGCATTTCCTTCAGTCGCATGACCTTCAGCCGCATTTCCTCCAGTCGCATGACTATCAGGTGCATGACCTTCAGTCACATGCCTTTCGGCCGTATGGCCTCCAGTCGCATGCCATTTGGCCATATGGCCTCCAGTCGCATGCCATTCGGTCTCATGGCTTCCAGTCGCATGAGCCCTAGCTGGGTGCAGAATGTAGTCTCCTCGAACGTGAAATGCATATTTCGGCCTCCAGCCCCTTTCTAACCTGTTCTAGGTTTAAAACAACCATCCTAAGCCCTAGAAACACAACCATAACATCATTCAAGCATCACAAGCCCAAACACGAGCCCCACCTGGTCGCACACCACACACAAACAGACAAAAAAAAGTTCAACACCCACACAAACAAAACAAATTTTCTAAGTGTTCCAGCCCCAAAATCAATCAAAAACGTGTAAAAGAGGGGTCCTAGAACTCACCTTAGCAGCCTCTTCGAGTAGAGCTTCCTACAAACCCACTTGACTTCAACTTTTGCATTTGATTCTTCAAGAAACCCTAGCTTTTGCCCCTTTTCTCCCTCTCTTTCTCCTTGGCTGATTGGAAGTAAGAATAGGAGAGGGGAATGGGCTTCCATTCCCTTTTACCCCTTCTTCCCAAACCTTTCTTCTTTTTGGCAAAATTGGTCCCTCAACTTGGACATCATTTCTTATCTTCCTTTTCTTTCTTTTTCTTCTCTCTTTGGCTTCAAAGAAAACAACCGAGTGTTACAGGTTCTGCCACTAGGCCTTCCTTCAAGGTTTCCCTTATGAAACTAATCTTAGGGTCTACCTTAACATCCAATTGACTAATGGCATTTCGTGATTACCTTAGTCTTCTTCTGAAGCTGTGCTCTACAGTGATCCTGTCATGGATTCTTTAAGCCATCCTGTCAGCTTGTCTTGATTAGCTTGGATTGACAAGTGGCATGTTGACTAGATCTAGACCACCATACCTCCACCCAATGATGTGATTTGAAGTTGGTGGAGATGACATAGCCCTTGGTATCCCTTCCTCAAATAGACTCCATATGAAGTAGTCTATAGAGTCCACATCAATGTGAACTTGAGGAAGTTGCTGAGTGTGCATAATTGCAAAAGAGGATGGTGAGTCCTCAATGTCCACACTATCTGAAGAACTCATAGGTTCTGTGATTGTAAAGACTTTCTCCCCCTTTTTGGTAGAATCACCCACTTGCATAGGTGAGCTAGGAGTTAGGTCAATCACATTCATAGGTTCTTGTGTTCCTGGTTGAGCTCCTCTTAAAGGTCTCCCAGCTAGTTTTTCCTTAAGATAAGAAATCTCAAGTTGCTGATCATTGACCCTGTTTTGCAAGGTAGTCACTTGAGATTAAAGATGACTAACCTTGGAGACTAAATAGGTGCATGTTTTAGACAATTTTTGTACTTTTAGTCTTAGATTCCCCTTATCTTTATCAGAAGAATCATTAGGGCATGAGATGATTGGAGCAGAGTCCTCTCTCTTAACACCAGCTTTATGTTCTTCGCTGCTAGATTTCCTCTGCTCACTGGTTGCCTCAGTTGAGGAGTCAGTGGGCTGAGTTGCCATGGTTGAGGTCTTAATGATGTAATCACTTGCAAAAGTGAGAGCCTCTTCCATATGGACATCCTTAACAAGTTCAGAAGTGTCCACCTCAGTAGTAGGTGACTGATGTGGGATAAAAGTAGGAGACTCAAGAGCACTCATCTCTCTTTGAGTGGGGTAAAAGAAGAGAGAATCATGGTATTCACTGAAACCTAAATCTTCATCAGTATAGAAGTCAAGGTTTTGGATTGGTTGGTTTAAATCTAAAGGCTGGGGATGGTAACTGTCCCCTGAAGGTTGATCACTTGAGTGTTGAGACTCAGAGTGTTGGCTTAATGCATTTGGGCTTTTGAGCTCATCAGGCTGAGCATGAGGAACCTTAGCACTAATCATTGAATGAATGGGAGTGGTTTGCTCCTTAGGAGAAATGGGAGCTCCAGTGTCCACTTCTTCCTGTGTGGGTAAGTATATAAGGGCTGCACAGACTAAATAGTCTGTGTAGGGGTTTGTTTGTGTTTTCTTTCATAAGTGAGTGTGATTTGTGGTTGTTGAGGTGGTTGGGAAGTAGAAGGTGTGGGTTCAACACTAGCTGGTGCTGCTAGGTTGTCACCTTTGGCAATGAGCTCCAACATTTATGGCACAAGGGCTATTTCTACCCTAGAGAAGCCAACAGTGGGCTTTCTTAGTATTTTAAAGATGCGAGGCTTCATCTGTCCCAGTTTAAGAATATTACATGTTCCACTTAACTGTGAGCCTAGTTCATAGTTAAGAATGTATTGAACATATCTAGGGAACATGTAATACTCTAAGGAGTCTGTAGAGATTATATGAAGAGGCTGAAGCAACCAAACACCCAAAGTCTTTTTGCATGCATGCTGCACAAGTACTGAAGAAGAATGCTTCGGAAGTTTCACACAAGCAATAAAAATATTCTAAGTGTGAAATCTGCGGAAGTTTCACACAAGCAGTGACTAGGATCAAATGAGATAGCTCCTCCACACACAGTCTTATCTGTAAGATCGCCTATGTGTGGAACTTATGAAGATGAGCTTCCTCTCATAGATCCTTTGAGTGAAGAGGATGAAGAAGTGATAGTGAATAATTCCTCTGAGAAGAGTGAAGAGGAGGATTCTAAGAAGGGCCCCTATCCTTCTGAGAGAAGAAGAAGACTGTGATGACCAAGTCAATAAGAAAGAACTTGATCAGAAAGAGCAAAAGAAAAGCAAGGAGGGCTCAAGAGATCAAGGCCACTTTTGACTCCAAGCAGAAACAAGTTTTTATCCCTAAAGGGTTTGAAGTGGTAAAGACTGAAGACATCAACCTCAACTCTTCTGCTAAGAGTTTTGGTTCATGTTCAAATCATCTCAGTACCAAGAAGAAGACTGATCTGTTGTGTACCATTGCTACACAGCCTAGACCATCAAACTCCAAGAATAGTCCTCAGCCCAAAAGGACTATCTTAACATCTACAAAGATGAGGGTGGAGATGGGATGTGACCAAAGTTAGTCTTGTTTCTAGCAGAAGGCTCTTGGGAAGAAGAAAATGGAGTCTGTTATGTGTGAAAGTACTGCTCATCTTGCTAAGGATTTTCCATACAATCCTAAGGGTACTGTTCACATAACCAAACCAAGACTTCCAAGAGTTCCAAGAAGATTTAAGCTTCGAAAGGAAAATCTATTTCCTTCAGAAGCTCCAAAACTAAGAAGAAGGCAACTTCTATCACTGGGCCTTCGGTCAAGGTTTCTCTTGTGCACAAAGCATTCAAGTATTAATTTCTCTTCCGAAGCAAAATTTTCAAAACTCTCAGGAAATTCTTCGGAAGTCGTTTTACCTTCGGATGCTTTTTCATTAAAACTTCCGAATATATTTTACCTTCGGAAGCTTTTTGACTTCCAAGAAAACTACTTTTTGAGCAAAAGTAAACTACTTTTTCAGAGGTGGGACCAACATCCGGATTTCAAAGTTTATCCTCTTTCATTAAACTTTATCTGAAATCCTTTTCACATATAAACCCAACGGTTTCCCCTTTTTTCTATCATCTGCTTCTTCCTCCAAACCTAAAACACCAAATTTCTCTCTGAAATTTCTTTCTTCTTTCTTTCTTCATCCTTAAGCTACCTTATAATGGTCAACCCCACTCATAGAAATGACCCAACCTTTACCATGCAGCTCCACAAACAAGACAACCAGGTTACTCTGTTAAGCTCTGAGAAAGATCCCCATTTCTCAGAGGTTTGCCCTTTCTTAGCTTTGTCCAACTACTTAACCTCCCTAACCACTGATCCTCCACTTTATGAGGATCATCTGCTTGACTTTTGGAAGACCTGCCAAGAGCGTAATGGATAGGGAGAAGGCACTGTCTGCCATAGTGCAGGGGAGAATAGTCTTCATCACTCCGGCCTTCATCAACATGCATCTTCAGCTGGATGATGAAGAAGGTGAGGTGTTCTTTCCCAAAGTAGCTATCAATCATTCTTTTGAGCAGATAGGGTATGAGGGAGATTTCTCTATAAAGACCTTTAGGAAAGGGAAGGTCTCATCCCAGTGGAGATTCCTACTCCATATGTTCATCCACAGCTTATCAAACAAGCATGGTGGATGGGATTAGAATCCTGAGGATCTCTCTTTCATTATCCATGGAATGTTTCAGGGGATCAAGTTCATGTATTCTCAATTTGTTTATACTAACTTACTTGCAAACTTAGATTCCTTAGAATATTACATGATTCCTAGATATGTTCAGTACATTCTTAACTATGAACTGGGCTCACAGTTAAAGGGAACATGTAACATTCTTAAACTGGGACAGATGAAGCCCGATATCTTTAAAATATTGAGAAAGCCCACTGTTGGCTTCTCAGTGGTAGAAACAGCCCTGGTCCCAAAAATATTAGAGCTCATTGTTCAAGGTGACAACCTAGCAGCACCAGCTAGTGTTGAACCCACACCTGCTACTTCCCAACCACCTACACAGCCATAAATCGCCATCACCTACAAAAGAAAATCCAAACGAACCCCTGCTCAGACTATTCAGTCTGTGGAGGCCCCCATACACTCACCCATACAGGAGGAAGTGGAAACTAGAGCTCCCACTTCTCCTGAGGAGCAGACCACTCCATCTCTTCAAGGATCAAATCTGAGGTTCCTCATGCTCAGCCTGATGAGCTTATAAGCCAAACTGCCTTAAGCCATCACTCTGTGTCTCAACACTTAAGTGATTAACCTTTAGGGGACAGTTACCATCCCCAGCCTCTAGATCTTAACCAACCAAGATGAAGAACTAGGTTTCAGTGAGTACCATGATTCTCTCTTCTTTTCCCCTACCCAAAGAGAGATGAGTGCTTTTGAGGCTCCTACTTCTAGCCCCCATCAGTCACCTATTGCTGAGGTGGACACTTTTGAACCTGTTCAGGATGTCCATATGGAAGAGGCTCATAATTTTGAAAGTGATTACATCATTAAGACCTCAATCATGGCAACTCAGCCCACTGTCATCTCAACTGAGACTGCTAGTGAGCAGAGGAAATCTTGCAACCAAGAACCTGAAGCTGGTGGTGAGAGAGAGGACTTTGGTCCAATCATTTCATCCCCCAATGATTCTTCTGATGAAGATAAGGGGAATTTAAGACTAAAGGTGCACAAACTGTCCAAAACATGCACCTATTTAGTCTCCAAGGATAGTCACCTTGAATCTCAAGTGACTACCTTGCATAATAGGGTCAATGATCAGCAACTTCAGATTTCATATACTAAGGAAAAACTAGCTGGGAGACCTTTAAGAAGAGCTCAACCAGGAACACAAGAACCTATGGATATGATTGACCTAACTCCTAGCTCACCTATGCAAGTGGGTGATGCTAGCAAAAAGGGGGAGAAAGTCATTACAATTACAGAACCTGGGAGTTTTTCAGAGAGAATGGACATTGAGGCCTCACCATCCTCACTTGCAATTGTGCATTCTCAGCAACCTCCTCAAGTTCATATTGATGTGGACTACATAGACTCCTTCATACAGAGTCTGTTTTAGGAAGGGATACCAAGGGCTATGTCATCTCTGCCATCTTCCAATCACATCATTGGGTCTTTTATGACAGCAACAGGAGAGCCCTAATCATCATAAAAGTTCAGGGATAGTAAGAGATCTTCAATTTTCATAACCTAAACTATTATGACAGTCTGGATTTAGTCAACATGCCACTTGCCAATCCAAGCCAATCACGACAAGCTGACAAGTTGGCACAAAGAATCCAAGACAGGATCACTATAGAGTTCAGCCTAAGAAGAAGACTGTGGGAATTAGGCAATGTCATTGGTCAACTGGATGTTGAGGCAGACCCTAAGATTAGCTTCATAGGGAAAACCTTGACTGAAGGCCCAGTGATAGAACTTGAGAGCCCAATCTTATCCCCCTCAAGATCAGGTCCAAGGGAGTGGTTTCTTGCTATGGGTGTCTTAATCTTATATCCGCTGCATTTTTATAGTTTAAATGGTTAAACTAGCTTTGATTTACATGTTACAAATCCCAGCAATGGCATCTAGAGCCGGATATGTGGAATATATGCTTCAAAAGTTCTTGAAAAGTTAGTTTTCATGGACTTTTTCAACCCATTAGGGGCTGTTTTGTTGTGGATGATTGAATCCCTTATGTTTCAAGGTTTAATCTTGCATGCTTTAGTGTAAACCTTGAATGATAAAGATCAAATGGTTGATTGTGTTGTTTGGGCAAAACCCTAAAGATTTGGTTCATGTTGGCTGAAACTTTCGGACTGAAATAAGGGGTTCATTATTGTTCTTGGATGTTGATTTTGTTTAATATTTTGGTGCTAACATAGCCTTGGCCTTATGTGTTTTGGATTTGGTTGTTTGTGATTTGTCATGATTGGTTTTGATTCGTGAAAGGGTTGTAATATTTGTGTTTGTATTTTGGGTTGTAATTTATTTATTCATTTGGTTATGTAATAAATAGATTAGGTGCATTTCTTTTATTAGAAATTCTGTATTAGGATATGATTTTGTAAAAGAAGATGCACAAGATGAAGACCCAAAGAAGGACACAAAAGACATGGACACTTGAAGCATTTGGATGTGGATTCAAGTAGGAGTTCATGGACACATTTTGATGTGTCATCTTAACCCTTAGAAAAGACCTTATGACAACACTTGTGATGGCAAACAAGTGTGATCAACCTAGTGGCTATGGTTATTCACTTATATTTGTATGATTATGCTTGTTTGGATGTTTGTTGTATAATTGTTGGTTGATATTTGATTATGCATAACAAACTCACTAACAAACTTAGCAAGCTGAAAATTGATGGTTCTTTATCATTAAGTGGTTAATAAAAGGTTATTAAAAGGATTAATGATTTTAATAAAAAAGGGTATTACTAAAAGTGAACCATAAGGTACCTTGTATTTGAAAGCATGCAAATATAAGATACATAGAGTTTTCTAAACTAAGATTATGAAAACTTTAAATTTCTTTTATAAACAAGTTTAACACCATCCTTTTGCACAACACTTGAGTCACTTGGAAACTCTTAATGGGATAAAGGTCATCTAACCATTGTGAGGGAACTTGTGATTTAAGGTGGGGATACCATATTTGTGGGATAAAGGTCACCTAACCACTTGTGTTGGAAAACTCACATGTGTGTGCAAGTAGGGTAACTTGATTTGCAAACCATGTTAAATGGATCACCTACAATATGGTTTACAAAGGTGTTGATGGGATAAGCATGCCGACTATACATATGATGTTTTAAAGTCGATCCTATACCCTAGAAGTTGCAAAGGGTTGCAATTGTCAAAACGTTGACTACCTTGTTAATTTAAATAAGGGGATAAAGGTCACCTAACCACTATTTAAATGTAACGTTGTATTCTAGAATTTTAAAATTGTGTAAGACACTTAAAAGGGGTTTTAATTATTAAAATATGAACAATATCGAAAATACTAAAATTGGACTTTGTTATATTTTGTAGATGGCCACCAACCACAATGAAAATAATGAAATCCCGTCCGCTCACTCACTATCACTAAGGACCATTCTCCAAAAGGAGCGTCTAAACCATAAAAACTTTATTGATTGGTTTTCAAACTTGAGAATCGTTCTCAAGCAAGAGAAACGATCATATAATTTAGACGATCCGATTCCCGATCAACCTAATGAGGAGGATGAGGAGGCCTACAATAATTGGGTGAAATACACTGAGGACTCGGTCGAAGTGTCTTGCCTCATGTTGGCAAGTATGACTCCGGATCTCCAAAAGGAGTATGAACATGATGGAGCATACGACATGATAACCCAGTTGAAGGAAACGTTCCAACAACAAACAAGGGTAGAGCGCTTCGAAACGGTCGAGCACTCCATGCCTATCGTATGGATGACACCCAATCTATTTCATCTTATGTACTTAAGAGGAAAAGCCACATCGACCGCCTCGAAAGGCTGAATTGTCCCGTCTTGAAAGAGTTGGCTACGGATTTGATCCTCAACTCTTTGTCAAAAAGGTTTGACAACTTTGTCATGAATTATAACATGAACGGGTGGGACAAGAACATAAGTGAGCTTCACTCTATGCTCAAAACTGTGGAGGCGGCCACGGGTAAAAGGGTTTTACCCGTTCTCCCCATCAATGAAGGTGGGAACAAAAAGAGGCCTCACCTCGCACCCAAGGAAAATGTTGTCAAAAGTAAGGGGCACGTTAGGGGAAAGGGAAAGGGAGTGGTAAGAGCACCACCACCAAAACCAGCGGAGAAAAAGCAAAAGGTTGCATCGAATAAACCATGCTTTAAGTGTGGGGAGATTGGGCATTGGGCAAGAAATTGCCCAGTCCATCTCAAAGAGTTCAAGCTAAGAGGGATGCCGGGCAAACCTCAGGTACAATTTTCATGATTCATATTGATCTTAATTTAACATCCTCTAACACATGGGTATTGGATACCGGATCTGGAACTCATATTTGCAACTTATTGCAGGGGTTCAAAAGAAGTAAGGACTTCAAGAAAGGGGATGTTAGCCTCTACATGGGGAACGGGGCAAAAGTTCAAGTTGAAGGTCGAGGGGACTACATCTTGAAGCTTCCAAATGGTTTGGAAGCAATTTTGAACAATATTTTGTATGCTCCTAGTTTGACTAGGAACATTATTTATGTTGCCCAATTAAGACAATATGGTTATGTTTTGACATTTATTGAAAATGAAATTCATGTTTCTTTAAATGGCATATTTTATTTTAAAGCTATTCCTATTAATGGTATTTATGAATTGGTTCAGGAAAACACATTATATCATAGCTCATTGTACCAAACCACCACCAAGAAACTCAAATTGGATTTGAGTGATACCTATATTGGCATTGCCGTCTTGGTCATATAAACAAAAAGCGCATACAAACACTTCAAAAGAACGGTATTTTAAAAGCAAATAAATATGATTCATTTGATGTATGTGAATCTTGTTTACAAGGTAAACTGACTAAGGCACCTTTTAGTGGCAAATCCGAAAGGGAAAAGATTATTAGGCATCATACATTCGATGTATGTGGTCCTTTTAAGCCAGTGACTAGGTACCATGAAAGATACTTCATTACCTTTACCGACGACAGTAGTCGATATGGTTATGTATACTTGTTAAGGCACAAAGATGAAGATTTTGAAATGTTCAAAACCTTCCAAAATGAAGTAGAATATCAATTCAACAAGAAAATAAAAATTCTCCGCACCGATGGAGGAGGTGAATACCTAAGTGAAGCTTTCAGAGATCATCTTAGAAGTTGTGGTATTGTCTCACAACTATCTCCACCTGGAACGCCACAACATAATGGCGTGTCCAAGCGGAGAAATCGAACTCTATTGGATATGGTTCGATCTATGATGGCTACAAGCTCACTGCCTCTATCATTTTGGGGTTTCGCTTTGCTCTCTGTGGCCAGTATCTTGAATATGCCCCCAACCAAGAAAGTGGAAACGACACCTTTTGAAATATGGCATGGAAGGGTTCCATCACTTTTGTATTTAAAGGTATGGGGTTGTGAGGCTTATGTTAAGACTCCCACCTCAAACAAGCTAGAAAGCCATTCTACTAAGTGTATCTTCGTTGGATATCCTAGAGATTCTATAGGATATTATTCTATGATCCATTGGAACAAAAGGAGTTTGTTGCCAAAAGGCTGAGTTCTTAGAAGCTAAGTTCCTTACGAAAGGAACTAGCAGTAGAACCGTGGATCTTGAGGAGGATCAAGAACCACAAACCAATACACGTTTGGTTAACACTAGCACTCAACATGTGGATGTTGGGAATGATCAAGTGGTTGATCAATGCACACAAAACATTCACAGATCTGGTAGAATTAGTAATCCACCTGAAAGATATGGATTTTTCGTAGATGGATGCTATGTGGTAGATTCCGATGAACCAACCACCTATCGTGACGCAATGTCCAATTTGGATTGTGAAAAATGGCTCCACGCCATGAACGTTGAGATGTAATCCATGTATGACAACCAAGTGTGGGACTTGGTTGAACCACCTCTTAACTCCAAGATAGTTGGAAGTAAGTGGGTTTTCAAGAAGAAAACCATATGCATGGAAACATGGATACTTATAAAGATACACTTATAGAAAAAGTTTCACTCAAACTCAAGGGGTTAATTATGATGAGACCTTCTCACCAGTTGCAATGCTAAAGTCTATTAGGATATTGTTTGCCATAGCTGCTCATTATGATTATGAGATTTGGAAAATGGATGTCAAAACCACTTTTCTAAATGGATATCTTGAGGAAGATGTCTATATGGTTCAGCCTGAAGTTTTGTCAACTCAAAACATCCTAACAAAGTATGCAAGTTAAAGAAATCAATCTATGGATTGAAGCAAGCATCAAGGAGTTGGAATCACCATTTTGATGAAGAGATAATAAATTTTGGGTTCATCAAAAACAATGATGAAGCATGTATATTTAAGAAGGCTAGTGAGAGCATCACCACTTTCCTAGTATTGTATGTCGATGACATCCTACTGTTTGGAAATGACATTCCAACCATGGAAGGTGTAAAAGCCTGTCTTGGAAACTGTTTCCTAATTAAGGATCTTGGTGAAGCCGCCTATATTTTAGGAATAAAGATCTACAGGGATAGATCAAGGCAGATGATAGGTTTAAATCAAAGTGCATACATTGACAAGATCTTGAAAAGGTTCAAGATGGAAAACTCTAAGAAAGGTACCATACCTAATCAAAAAGGAACGATACTGAGTAAGACTCAATGTCCAAGCTCAAAGGATGAGCAAGACAAAATGAAGGGAATCCCGTATGCATCTGATATAGGATCCATCATGTATGCAATGATATGCACTAGACCGGACATGTCATGCGCTTTGAGCATGACAAGCCGATACCAACAAAATCCTGGAAGCATTCATTGGATGGATGTTAAGAACATACTTAAGTACCTAAGGAGGACTAAAGATATGTTCCTAATCTATGGATCTGGTGTGGAAGAACTCGTTGTAAAGGGTTACACGGATGCGAGTTTCCAAACTGATCGGGATGATTCACGATCATAATCAGGGTACATTTTCATCTTGAATGGAGGAGCAATCTATTGGAAGAGCTCTAAGCAAGATGTGGTGGCATTATCAACTACAGAGTCAGAATACATCACTGCTTCATTAGCAGCTCAAGAAGCTGCATGGTTAAAGAAGTTCATTGCCGATCTAGGGGTGGTCCCTTCCATTCAAGACCCCCTAGAAAATCCTTTGTGATAATGAGGGTGCGATTGCTCAAATCAAGGAACCCCATGCACATAAAAAAACTAGGTACATTGAACGAAGATTCAACTACATAAGGGATGAAGTTGAAAAGGGAAAGATATGTATTCGCAAAGTTCACACGGATTAAAACATTGCGGATCCACTCATGAAGCTTCTTGAAAAGGCAAGCATGAAAGTTATACTTGTGCCATGGGACTTCTAGTGACTGGATATGATCTTTAATTTCTGTATTGAGATATTGTAACCCTTTATTACTTGAATGAATTATTTAGTTATAATGATTCAACTAATATATTTTTTGCATGTTTAAAATCCATGAGTAAATTATTTACTCAGAACGTCCGTAGTTGTTCATACTTAAGGGAACAAGTGTGAAGGTAAAACTATTATGAACTTGGATTGGTAGATATTCATATGGATGAATATAAAGCAAAAGGTTGTTGCCAAAGTTCATAGATATTTGTGGGATGCAAATATTGGACTGACCTGCATCTCAAACATTACTACATGGAATCTTCTTGATTGATCATAAGTAATTTTGAGTAAAGGCGAACATCATTTGGTATCCTGTGACCTTAGATACATATTGGGTCTTAATATTTACCAAATATTATACTTTGACTTAGTTCTTCGCTGTTCTGAAACATGGCAGTACATAAGTCGGAGTTCAGGTATGATATAAGGCAATTGTGAGAGACGTATGTAGTCAAGATGGGATTTGTCCCTCTTATTAGTTGAGAGTAAGATGTCTAAGGCCTGATAAAGTTAAATCAATGGAAAATGATCACTCTGTGTCTCTAGGATTTAACAGGACATCTGTGACAAAAGGATAGATGATTGATTCACCTAAAACATTTTGAGTATGGTACTTGAAAAGGATGATGTTGTTGAATGGCACTTAGTCATACGTATTAAGGGTAGTAAATCGTTGTTAGGCGGTATTTACTGCTTGCATCAATCTTTTATAAATCGTGTGCAAGTGGG
This sequence comes from Flaveria trinervia, assembly GCA_025506515.1. Lineage (NCBI taxonomy): Eukaryota > Viridiplantae > Streptophyta > Magnoliopsida > Asterales > Asteraceae > Flaveria > Flaveria trinervia. The sequence continues at coordinate 41,604 of JACCIX010000334.1, read as the reverse complement.
AGATTGTTGGATCTTATATGCCCAAGTCACATACAAGATTGATGTGGTTAGTACATTATGATCCAAGTCGGTCATACCCAATAACAACCTATACAAACACCAATAAATATTTATTTGTTGATGAGACCATACAAATAAATATTGACACCAATTTAGAAAATGGGTTTTCTAAAACGTTGCTTTTGTAATGAACAACATTATATAGATAATTTGTTAATGAGAAATTATTTGTTTTATTATTTAAGTGGGTTAAATAGTAACAAATAAATTTGTGTTAATGTTATAAAATTAAAATAGGTTTTAATTATATAAACTATGGATTAAAAGAGTGTATTTTTATAAAAGTTTCAAAATGGGGGGAACCCATTTTGAATAATTTTGGCCGCCCCCTTGTGGGCATTGGGACTCCACTTTTGTCTTGGTCCTTGCATGTTATTAGACACAATTACACTCTTCCATAAAATACACCTTTCTCTCACACACACCTAACCAAGAACACTCCTAACAAGGCTAAAATTTTCAGATTAGAGGCTCCAAGAAGGCTGAAAAATTCGGATTTTGAAGGTGCTTTAGTAGAGATTTTTGGTGTTAAGCTCCCTAACTAGCTAAGTGTTTGAAGAGCTTGTGGGTATCACACTTGAGGCTCTCTCTATTGGGGCTGGATATTCAAGAACATCTTCATCTTCATCTTCATCTCATACATCTACAACTTAAGCTCCCTAACTAGCTAAGTGTTTGAAGAGCTTGTGGGTATCACAACTTGAGGCTCTCTCTATTGGGGCTGGATATTCAAGAACATCTTCATCTTCATCTTCATCTCATACATCTCCAACATTTTGTGCAAGAAAGGTTGTATCTTTGAACACCCTATGGTTGTTTTATGGTTTAATAGCACACTATTTCACACACACATATACATATATATATATATGATCCATGTTCTTGGGTTTTGCTTATGTTTAAAATGGTAAAAAAATTCAGATTGGTAACCATATGTTTAAACCTTATATCCGCTGCATTTTTATAGTTTAAATGGTTAAACTAGCTTTGATTTACATGTTACAAATCCCAACATCTTCAAGAACACTCTTTTCTGTCCTGGCTTTGCTGATCACAAGCTCAGCTTGGCACTCAGTCAGCTTAGTTATGAGATCTTTTATCTGAGTCCTAAAATTTGCATGCTCATGTTTTAGAACTGAATAGTTTTCTCTAAGTCCTCTATCTTCAGTTTATAATTATTTTCAAACTTTCTAAAATCAGCTTTTAAGATGTTTAAGGACTCAAGGTCATATCTTATTTCTAAGTTGTAGGACTTATATCTATTAACTTTAGCAATGCATTCATGGGTATAGAGATGTTCCAATTCCTTGGCTTCATAATGATCTACCATCAGTGCTTGGTTTGGAGAAGCATCTTCCACCTGAAAGCTCCAGTCAAAGCCTCCTTCTTCAACAGCAACAGGAGCTTGCTGCTTTGGCTTGTCATTCTGGGTAGCTTTATCAGTGTAGTTTGGTTTGGACTGTGCTTGGCCACCATTTCTTCTAGGTGCCTTACACTCCCTCGCAAAGTGGCCTATGAAGTTATAGTTGTAACACTTGACTTTGCTTTTGTCCAGCCCAAACTTTCCACTGGCTGCACTGTTGGAAACTTCCTTCCAGTCCGCTTGTAGAACTTTTTGGCTCGGTGAGTGAGAAGAGCCATCTGCTGGACTATCTCCATATATTTCAAATCATCTGGATGGATACAGTCTAGGTCTTCAAGGGTGAAAAGAAAGTTGCCACAACTATCATCAAAAGACACAAAGGCTTGAGAAGAACTTGTCTCTTGGAATGGGCTTCCTTGAGAGTAGTTCTCCCTTGGTGTCTCAGGGAAGGTGATGAAAGGACCCTTTGCTGAGTTTTTAGGATAGCATATGAGATGATGTCCCTTTCAACCACATGAAGGGCTGAACCCATTTGATTGTTGGAGTTTCTAGATGAACCTTGCATGTTCATCTCCATCCGGTAACCATTGAGAATCCCATATAACTCTGTTAGAGTGAGAGTTTTCAGGTTCTCAGTCTTCTTGATAACCACACAGTAGTGTGTCCATTGCCTAGGAAGTGAGGACATGTACTTCCTTACAATGTCTCTGTTCTCAAGAGCAACTCCTTCATCCACTAGGGTATCCATAATCTCAACATACCTAAGTATTGTTGAGTCACGGTTTCACCTGCTTTGAAGGTGAAGTTTTCAAACTGCTACTTCAGGAGATCCTTCTTGTTCTCCTTTGCTTCAGAGGAACCCTCATACATCAATTCCAATGCATCCCATAGCTACTTAGCTATTTTGCATTTCTTGAAACCTCTGTACATAGAGTTAGGAAGAGAAGTCTGAAGGGCTGTCATTGCTTTCTTCTTAATCTATACTCTATTCCTATCTTCATCAGAGTAGTCAGCCACAGCCTTGGGGATCATACCACCACCAGTAGCAGAAGAGGTGCTTGGTATGTAAGGTTTATTCTCAACAGACTCCCACATTCTTGAATCTAGAGACCTGATGAAACTTTCCTTTCTTTGGCCCCAGGTGTTAAAGTCATCAAGAGTGATCAGTGGGGATTTGTTCATGGATCTAGTTTCCATATTAGTTTTGGAAATGGCTGCCATTTGAAAAGTTTAAGTATTTGTGTGTGTGAGGGATTTAAAGATGGTGAGATCTTATATTAAGAGCTTGGAAAGCTATGATACCAAATGCAAGACCGGTGAAGGGTGGTCACTTACAACACAACAACATAAAGAGGATAGTTACTTAACTTAATCAAACAGTGAGACTAAATTAACCACAATAGATGATACAAAGAACATGTCACACCCCAACCTTGATGGCGGAAACGTCGAGATGTGAGGGTTAAGATTGTTCACAGCCACATAACGCTATATTAAAATGTAAATATTTTTATCATAAATCTTGAAATGAAATACAATCATAAGTCTCAAATAAGTAATAAGTTCAAACATAACATAACATAATGTAAACTTTTTATTTCATTAACTAGGTCCAAGTCCTAGATTATTGCATGCTTCAAAAGGATCACTTTAAACTTGAGGTTGACCTGAAAGATGATAAAAATAAGAGTCAACTAAAAATAGTTGGTGAGTTTCCAAGGTTTTCATACATAATATGAAAAAGGTTACAAGTAGCAATTCATGTCATAGGTCATAAGCAAGTAAGGTTATAGAACACATATCGTTACAACCAAACCTCGACTTGATTACAAGTATAAAAGATTGGCTAAGTGTATTTGGTTCCCATGATGAACAAGCATACGTCATCAGGAGCTGGCAATACCTCGGCTTTAGCACCAAATAGGCTTGTCAGGCCCAAAGATCTAAGACGTCGCCAGGCTAGCAATAGTTAATGATTGTAAACAAACTATGTACCTCATATAATCACTTACAATACACAAATAACCATGACAAAATAATAAGTTGAATTGCATGTGATTTACAAGTCTCAAATGTGTATTAGTGTATCATGTATAAGCTATCATGTTTCACCCCAAATTAGTGTGAAAATATGAAAAAGGGGCAAGGAAAACTCACATGTTAAAATAAGTGCAAGAATGGAGATTAATAAGAATAATAACAAGCGTCGCTCCAAGATGTATCGTCACAAGACACCTAAATATATATGTTTACAAGATTAAAGCTTTACAATAAGTTAATGAATTAACAAGGACTAGGAATCAACTTGATGTTTGGGGTTTTGTTATTATATTTGCCAAATAAGAACTCAATTATATTTTGTGGGAACGATTTTATTTATATTTTATATAAATATATGGATTAAGAATAACTTTTATAATAATTTTGTAATGTTTATAAAGTTTAGATAATTTTATAATTAAATAAAATGAACACAAATTAAACAATAACTTAAAGGCAATGTTTGAAATAATAGTTCGTGTAAATTAAACTACTATTTAAAGTCTAAATTTTTATAAAAATATTCTAACTATATTATTAACTTTAGGATATTAAATAAAAATATAAAGGTATTTTTATAAATAAATTACAGAAAAATGATTAAATAGTTTTAAAAGAAACAAAGTTTATGAAATGATTTTTTATAATTTCTAGAAATTTTTAACATTAAATTTGAAGGCCAAAAAGGCCTAAAAAATACTTGAGGTTCCCCGGATTCGAACCGGGGACCTCCTGTTTAGAGGTCATGTGTTTTACCAGTGAACCAAAGGCTCTCAACTGCGGTAAATATTGGGTTTTAAATATTATAAACCGTTTAAAGAAAATTCCCCAAACCTTAAGAACCCTAGAATCGTTGATTCCAAATCGATCCCCAATTGATTCAGAACATGAAATTAACCTTAGGGCTTTTAATCCCCAAGTAAAACCGATCAAATCCATGTGTTTGATTACCCGTTTTGAGATCGGTTTGTTAGCGAAAAAAAGGCAAAGCACAGTCACGAACTTGTGAAGCTTGTTTGATGTTCAAACGATGGTTCCAGTCAAATTCGTTGCACAGAGAGCTTATAATGGTGCACAAGATTAAAAGCCCTCAACAATTTTCGTTTATGAAGCTCAAAAGATAGTTTTTGTTTGAGATGCAGGTCGCGGCTTCAAAGGGTAATCGGGGTGTAATTCGTGTGTGTTTCGGATGTAGTTGGAAATAGCAGATGGTTTGAGTTAGATGGAGGATCGATTAGGTTCAATTAATTCGATTGTTATGGAGTTTTAATGTTCGAATGGCTTGGAGGTTTAATGTGAATCGGTTACCAAGTTCAATCGTCGATTACCGGCTTAAACTTCAATTAAAGTGTATTAAAGGGGTCGAGTTTTGCTCGTTAACCGATTGGTAACGATTTGGGATCAAATTCGAGTGGTTTTAGTCGGTTTAGAGTCTCGCCGGACTTGGCCGGAGTCCGGCCGGCGAGATCACCAGAAAAACGGGAGAGAGAGGGGGAAAAGGGTTTGAGTTTTCATTATTTACACAAATTGTCCCTCTAGTTTATTATTTATCATTTTATGTATAAACCTATTAATTAAAGTTTCAAATTTGGCAATTAAACCCCCAACTTTAACTGCTTAAAGTTTTAAACATTGTTAAGTTTAGTAACTATTCAATTTATTTTATTTATTATTATTAATGTTATTATTGTTATTTTTATTCTATTATTATTACCAAAATTGTTATTATTATTATTATTATTATTATTATTATTGTTTAGATAATTAAAAACTTTAAATTAAATAAGGAAAATATACATAAATAGCCCACCAAGTTACATAAATAGCATAAATAGGTCTTAAAGGAATTAATCAAAATTAACTTTTAATTAACAAAAAATACAAAATGTTACAGTCTCCCCAACTTAAAAGAATTTCGTCTCGAAATTAAAAGAAATGAAACTATACAAATAAGAATGGGTATCTCTTCTTCATGTGCTCCTCACGTTCCCAAGTAAATTCAGCGCCATGTTTATTTTCCCAACGAACCTTGACAATTGGGGTTGTTGTGGTTCTCGTCTTCTTCATTATGCGGTCCATGATTTCAACAGGTTTCTCGACAAAATGTAATGACTCGTCAATCCGAATATCTTCCAATGGAACATACAGACTTTCGTCGGCCAAGCACTTTCTCGAATTTGAGACGTGAAATACAGGATGAACTCCACTAAGGTCGGGGAAGGTAGCTCTAGTTTATAAGCCACTTTCCCAATCCTTTTCAGGATTTTTAAAGGTCCTACAAACCTTGGAGCCAGTTTGCCCTTCTTTCCAAAGCGAACCACACCTTTCCATGGTGAAACCTTAACAAGAACCATCTCCCCAACTTGGAATTCCAATGGCTTACGTCGCTTGTCAGCATAGCTCTTTTGACGACTTCTCGCCACTTCAAGGTTCTTGCGAATAATAGAAACTTTATCGGTCGTCTCTTGTATAAGCTCAGGACCAGTGATGAAGTTTTCGCCAATGTCGGTCCAACAGATCGGTGAACGACATTTTCGACCATAAAGTGCTTCAAACGGTGCCATCTTGATACTCGAGTGGTAACTATTGTTATACGAAAATTCCGCGAGCGGTAGATGCGTATCCCAATCGCCACCAAAATCAAGAACACAAAGGCGTAGCAAATCCTCCAAGGTTTGGATCGTTCGCTCGGTTTGACCATCAGTTTGAGGATGGTAAGCCGTGCTTAGATCCAGTTGTGTACCCAAGAGTTCTTGCATAGACGACCAAAAATGTGTAGTGAAACGAGCATCTCGGTCGGATATGATGTGCATAGGTACCCCATGACGACTTATAATCTCATCAACGTATATACGAGCTAACCTTGATGTTTTGTAAGTGTCACGTATAGGTATAAAATGTGCCGATTTGGTCAATCGGTCAACGATCACCCATATGCTATCATGTCCTCGAGAGGTTTGGGGTAGCTTGGTTATGAAGTCCATGGATATGTGTTCCCACTTCCACATAGGGATCTCGGGTTGCTCAAGTAATCCACTCAGACGTTGATGTTCGGCTTTGACCTTCGTACATGTGAGGCACTTAGCTACATAGGTCGCTATGTCTTTCTTCATTCCAGGCCACCAATATTGACCACGTAGGTCCATGTACATCTTATCGGAACCAGGATGAATAGAATAACGAGTTTGATGAGCTTCGTTCATAATAAAGGTACGAATGTTATCGTGATTTGGAATCCAAATGCGATTGGCAAGGTACATCAACCCATTGGGTTTCGTTTCCAATTGGGTTAGAAGATTATGCTCCAATTCATCCTTCATTCTTCCTTCTCGTTGAACCATTTGTTGAGCCTCCAGGATGCTAGACTCGATGTCACTATCTATTCTTAGGTTTTATAGTAGTACGGTGGTCTCGTTGACATCTAGTCGGATCTCAGTATCGAACTCACCCAAAGTGTCAAACCATTGACGTCGATCGCGAATTTCTTGGAATGAGATCATCTTGTTGTGAATCTTTCGGCTTAGTGCATCGGCTACAACGTTTGCTTTACCAGGATGGTAACGAATGTCACAATCATAGTCACTAATCAACTCCACCCAACGACGTTGTCTCATGTTGAGATCTTTTTGATTGAAAACGTGTTGAAGGCTTTTGTGATCGGTGTAGACTATACATTGCGTACCATACAGGTAGTGCCTCCAAATCTTCAAAGCAAATACAACAGCACCAAGCTCGAGATCATGGGTTGTGTAATTCATCTCGTGAACCTTCAATTGCCTCGATGCGTAAGCTATGACCTTCCCTCGTTGCATAAGAACACAACCAAGGCCTTGTTTAGATGCATCACAATACACGGTGAAATCGTCGTTTCCATCGGGTAGGGTCAAGATAGGAGCATTGCACAACTTATGCTTTAACGCTTCAAAAGCTTCTTCTTGCTCGGAACCCCATTCGAATGGTTTATTCTTTTGTGTCAAAGTAGTGAGCGGTTTCGCGATCCTCGAGAAATTGGCAATGAATCGCCGATAATAACCAACAAGACCAAGAAAAGAACGAACTTCGGTAGGAGTTGTAGGAACACACCAATTCTTCACAGCTTCCACCTTTGCAGGATCAACGTGAATTCCTTGGCTATTCACCACGTGTCCTAGAAATTGAACTTCCTCGAGCCAGAAGTCACACTTCGAGAACTTTGCGTACAATTGCTCTTTCTTTAACAACTCAAGAACCAATCTCAAATGCAGCTCATGATCGGTGTTGGACTTGGAATAGATAAGTATGTCATCAATGAAGACGATCACAAACTTGTCTAGATAAGGCTTGCATACTCGATTCATGAGATCCATGATGACAGCAAGAGCATTGGTTAAACCAAAAGGCATCACCATAAACTCATAGTGTCCATAACGAGTACGGAAAGCGGTCTTTGGGATATCACCATCATGGACTCGCAATTGATGATAGCCCGAACGTAAATCAATCTTCGAGAAAATAGCAGCTCCTTGAAGTTGGTCAAACAAATCATCAATACGAGGAAGAGGATAACGGTTCTTGATAGTAAGCTTGTTAATCTCACGATAATCGATGCACATACGAAACGATCCATCTTTCTTCTTCACAAAAAGAACAGGTGCACCCCAAGGCGAAGAACTAGGACGGATGAAGCCCTTCTCGGATAGCTCTGAAGTTGACTAGAGAGTTCTTGCATTTCCGATGGTGCAAGCCGATATGGTGACTTAGCCATGGGGTTTGCTCCCGGTATCAAGTCGATTTTAAACTCAACTTCACGCACGGGAGGTAAACCACTAAGGTCATCAGGAAATACTTCAGGAAAGTATCGTATGATAGGGACATCCTTAAGTTCTTTCCCTTTGACTTTCGTGTTGACCACATAAGCCAAGAAAGCCATATACTTCTTGCTTAAGCATTTTCGGGCTTGAGTGCAAGACATGAGTTTAAGTCCTTTGGAAAATTTTTCACCGAACACCTTCAAGGTATCACCAGAAGGTAACGGTATACGGATGCACTTCTCGAAACAAATGATCTCGGCATGGTGTTTGGCTAACCAATCTATACCAATGATGACGTCGAAGCTTCCAAGTTTCATAGGGATAAGATCGATAAGAAAATCATGCGTGTCAAGACTTAAGATGCAATCACGAATGATGACATCAACGGTGATCGGTTCTCCATCGGCAACTTCAACAGTAAGAGGTCTTTCTAGTTTCGTATGTGGCATAGCAAGTATGGGTTCAAACTCTAATGAAACAAAACTTTTATCGGCTCCAAAATCAAATAGGACATAGGCATAAGTTTTGTTAATAAGGAACATACCTGGTCAATTTTTAAGATATTGAACGATTTAGGTAAAGTATGAAGAGAAACGGATCACAAAAGTTAAAGGTGAGTTGACATACCATTCACCACATCGTTGTTTGCTTGTGCTTGGTTGGCGTTGATGTTGAAAGCACGTCCTCGAGCTTGTGGAACATTACCCACAAGACGAGGGCATTATGGCCGAAAATGACCAGGTTCCCCACAGTTGTAGCAAACACGGTTTGTGACCACGGCGGCATTGTTAGGTGCACGGTGGCAATCGCCACCAAATGTCCATATTTACCGCATAAGTGTAGATGCGGCATGGTTGATTCCCCGGATGATGATACCTACACGTGTTGCACATAGGCTGAGGACCAGCATAAGCCCTAGCCCCAGGCACTTGTGCCACAGGTGTAGCCGCAGATTCAAGTTGTCTTTGGGGTTGTTTAGTGCAGCCACAGCATAGTTACGCGTCGATGTGAACTTGCGCTTCTTGTTGTTGTTGTTGTTGTTGGACGGTTCAGCTTTGGTCTCCTTAACAGCCTCGGTAGCCGTCCTTTCCACCTTTTTGGCACCCTTAACAGACATGGTGCCCGCTCGTATATGGTTCTCGGTGAGTTGAGCGGTGATAGTAATGGCTTCTTCTAAGGTTGTGGGTCGGCTACCCACCACAGCATCTTGAATTTGGGGTGGTACACCCTTAATGAACTTCTCGATGTTGCGAGGGACAGTGTCGACCATATGAGGCAGCAGTATACTCAACTCATGATGCCTAGTTGAGTAGGCCAAATGATCACCATCGTTTTGCTTTAAATTCCAAAATTCTTCCTCCAACTTTTGCAGTTCGCTTCTCGGGCAGAACTTCGCGATAGCGATGTTCTTGAACTCCTCCCAAGTAAGTGCCAGAATAGCATCGGGCCCACGATTTCTTTTCTCGCTATTCCACCAGGTGAGAGCCCTTGTTGGAACATGCTAGTGGCATAACGAACTTTGAGTGCCTCGGGACACTCACAGTTGAAGAAGGTGTTCTCCATGCTCTCGAACCACTCAAGAAGACCAGTGGCTCCTTCCTTACCTGTTGGACCAAAAGAACCAATGAGCCGGATCAGAAAAACCTTTAAGTCCCACAGACGTCACAACAACTACTGAAGATCACAACAGCTGAAGACAACAGCTGAAGACAAAGTCTGAAGACAAGTGCTGAAGACAAAGTCCGAAGACAAGTGCTGAAGACAAAGTCTGAAGACAAGTGCTCAAGACAAAGTCTGAAGACACAAGTGCTGAAGACAAAGTCTGAAGACAAGTGCTGAAGACAAAGTCTGAAGACAAGTGCTGAAGACAAAGTCTGAAGACACAAGTGCTGAAGACAAAGTCTTAAGACACAAGTGCTGAAGACCAAAGTATCAGACGTTGTCACAACAGCTGAAGAGGTCTTCTTCAGTAGTTGTGATGGTTTACCTTTCAGTAGTTTTATGTTTTATCTGTTTAGTAGTTTGACACAACAGCTGAAGAATACTTCTTCAGTTGTTGTGCTTATCAGTAGTTTTATGTTTTTCAGTAGTTTTGTAAAACGACTGAAGAGCTTGTTCTTCAGTCGTTGTAGTTTCAGTAGTTTCTTATCCGTAGTTTCATATTTTGTACTTAACACTCTGATACGTTCTCAGTAGTTGTGAACATTTCAGTAGTTTGTTAAGAGTTAGTTATTTTTGTAATAGATCTGCCAGTTGTCACTTTCCCGTGATAACAGCAGCGATTGCACTCTATATAAGGAGTGTCAACCTATTGTAATAAGTAGAATGATTTGATCAGAAATATTTGATATTATAGAAACATTCCTTGTTACAGAAATATATTCTCTCGTTATAACCGTATTTGTTCTTAATGCATACGAGTATCAAATTCTTGCTACAATTTGTCTAATTCTTGTTCTTATTCCGCTGCGTTACGCTCTATTACATCAAACTTGTGATCACTGATCCTGACAAATGGTATCAGAGCTGGTTAATCATTGATCGATCTAATAATTGATCATTGAAACTGCTACTCAAGATCCAAGTTTGATTGAATTAGCATTTTTCTTGCAAGAAACGGTTATAGAGATTGAATTTTCTGTGTTTCTGGTCATTCATCCTGAGATTTTCTCTTGGTTTTCATTGAGTCTGTTGTGGTCTATGTAAAAACGTTTAAAAGCTTGAATTAAATTGTATTTGGACTGAAAATGACTACTCCTTCCAATGATCTTCACAATACTGGTTCCTCAACCAAGCCTCCAATGCTGGTTAGGAATGAGTATAACATATGGCAAAGACGAATGCTCCATCACCTGTCTGTTAACAGCGCAGGTTGTTGGATATCAGTGGTACATGGTCCACACAAGCCTATGGTGAATAACTCGAAAACTAATCAAATGGTTCCAAAGAGGAGGGAGCAATACTCAGATGAGGATAAGAAGTTGTTTGAGATTGATGCAAAAGCCCATGGAATTCTGGCCATGGCACTGCCCAATGAAATCTATTCAGGGCTAATGCATCATGAAACTGCCCATGACCTCTGGAATGCCTTGAAAGAACAATTTGGAGGAACAGATGAGGTCTTGGCAAATAATAGAGAAATCCTTGCCCAACAATACGAGACATTCTCTCCTAGAAAGGGTGAGACACTGACTCAACAGTTTGAGCGGTTCTCTTGTTTGATCTCTGAATTAAAAATGGTTAAACTTGAGTACACCAATATCCAGATGAATAACAGATTTCTCAGATCACTGCCTGAGAGATGGGACACATATACTATTGTCCTACGCTCTAGTGCAAATTTGGACAAACTATCTCTCACCCAACTCCATGGGAAATTGCTCACATTTGAGAGAGAGATAGAACAGAAACGAAAACTGTCTTCATCTGGAAAGCTCACTGAAGACTTTGTACCAGGAAACACTGCCTTGGTTGGTCATGAGTTAGAATATGCTTCATCTGAATGCCAGTATGATGAGCATATTGATTTCTCCACAAACACTTCTGATTCTACGTTTGTGAGTGTTGATAGTCAGTTTACTGGATGTAATAATGACAATCTATGCTTCATCATGGATGATCTCAAGGGGATTGCTGATGATGACTTAGAAGAGATGGATATTTTGAGCCAAATGGCCTTGATAAATATCATATCTCAGAAGTTCTACAAAAGAACTGGAAGAAAGTTCCCAGGACTCTCTGGCAAAACCAAAGTTGGTTTTGACAAGAGTAAGTTGAAGTGTCACAAATGCCACAGGCTTGGACACTTTGCTAGAGAATGCAGATCATCTGGATCTTATTCCTCTGCACCTTTTGTGACTTTCCCTGGAAATAGTCAACAACACAGAGGGCAACATCCTGTCAATTCTAGTCATCATTCTCAACCACAATCTCCTGCATATTTTGTTCCTCAGGGTCAAATGCCATATCCTTACCCTTGTTATTACATGCCACAGTCAAATCAAGTTCAAGTTCCTATAGTACCACAACCTCATGCACTACCAGAACCTCAACCATCTCAATCTCATCAACCTCCTCAACCTCAACAACACAGCTTCTTCACCCCTGGAGTTATTGACTGGAGCAGTTTACCGGATGACATGTCTGGTCATGAACAACTGTTCACTGGTGCTAGTCAACATAGTGGTGAAAGTCCTTTTGGGAATCTGGCTCTCATGGCCCTGGAGTCTACTGAGGGTTCCTGCTCAAATGCATCATCTTCACAGGTAACTCAGGTATCTTCAGAGGCTAAAGCCAAGTTATGTTCTGAATCATGCATTGTTGCCTTTGTCTCCATTAGAGAGGCAAATGTAGCATTAATAAATCAAAAACTTGTGTTTGAGAAAACCATTTCCAAAAGAAAAGCTGAGTTTGAGTCTGCTCTTAATAGTAAAAATGATGAGATTTATAAGCTTAAATGCCAATTAAATGATGAAAAGGCCAAGCTAGAGGTTATTCTGGAAGACCAGAGAAGTCTCAAAGAAACCCTTGCAATCACCCAGGTAGAGTGTGATCGATGGGTACAATCATGCAAGGTTTTGAAATGCTTCTTAGTAAGCAATCTGCTTCCAATGTGAAGTTTGATATTGGTTATAATCACACTGCTCCTCCTACAGATTTTGCTTCAAGAGCATAAGTGAAATCTAATGGAGAAAGCAATAACCAATCCACCTCATCATGTGATTCACTTTTTGATAGAGCATCATCAAAAGTTGAAGTCAGCACTAAGCCCTCTCAGAACCCATCAGCTGATGTTGATGGTTCCACTGCTGACACTCACATTATCAAAGAGATGATCAACTCAAGAGCTATTTCTGGAAGTCCTGAAAGGATTGGAGAGCAAAATTTAACACCTGAAGTTCAAACTCCAACTACTGTCAGCACTGAAGAGAAGAAAACTGTCAGTAGAAAGAGTTTGAAGACTACTAAAGAGGAAGTCAAGAAAGCAAATAATGCTTCCAAAGTACTGAAGAGCAAGTCTTCAGTAGTTTCATTCTCTTTAGTTGATGATCAACATAAGATGAAGAAGAAACCATGTGAAGTATGTGGTTTGTTCAATCATCTTACAGATGATTGTTGGTACAAAGGGGATCCAAACTCAAACATAAAGAGGAAAGTAAAGAGAAAATGGTTAAAATGAAAACTGAGTTTGAAGCCACATTTGTACTAGCAACATCAAATCCTGTAACCCTTAAGTCCAAAAAGAAATCCAAAAGGAAGGGGTTAAACAGGTAACAGCTGAGATTGCTCAAAAGAAGAAGGTGCAACATAGGAACTTATCAAACTCCAATGCCAATGTGTCTGAAGAGCTGAAAGCCTTATCACAAAATCAGACACAGCTGGTTATGATGGTTCAACATCTATTGGGAAGAGTTAACCAATTAGATGTTCCTATGTTGAAACCACAGAAAAGGAGGTCCAAGCCAAAGGATTCCTTTTCTTCACTAGTTTCTTCCTCTCAGGCTGTTGTTTCCAACAAACATGTTAGTTTACCATCTGTTGATGAGAACAGCCCAAGACCAAAAAGGTTTAGGTCTCAAAATCTAACTAGTTTGTTGTATTTTGCGGGGTTCTTCAACATACCTCAGAGGCATCTGGTATGTAGACAGTGGAGGATCCATGCATATGACAGGAAACAGATCACTTCTTAATGACTACTCTCAAGGAAGGAAGGGGTTTGTGTCATTTGGCAATGATGCAAAGGGTTACATCATCAGCAAAGGCTTTGTTTCCAATGGGGAAATAAATTTTGATGATGTTAACCATGTGGAAAATCTCAAGTACAACCTCTTGAGTGTCAGTCAAATGTGTGACAAAGGCCATGTTGCTCTTTTCACCAGTCAGAACTGTCGGATTCTGTCATCCAAAGTTCTAAGTTTGATTGATATGGTGTTGGATGAACACACTCTCCTAAAGGCCAACAGGACAGGAAGAGTGTATGCCTTAGATCTTTCCAAGAAAATAGATCTCAAAGGCCATCCTTGCCTATTTTCCAAGGCTTCCCCTCAAGAATCTATTCTATGGCATAGAAGGCTGGGTCATGTTAATCTCAAAAACATAATTGAGCTGATAAACCATGATTTAGTAAGGGGACTGCCTATGAAGGAGTTCAAGTGTGAAGATAACTGCACTGCTTGTTTAAAAGGAAAACAACACAAAGCTTCATTTCCCTCCATAGAAGAACCTAAGTCCACTGCCTGCTTACAGCTTCTTCACATGGATCTCTTTGGTCCTGTGAGAGTGATGAGTATGGCTAAGAAGAAATACTATCTGGTAATTATGGATGATTACTCCAGATTTGTATGGACTTTCTTCTTGCATTCAAAGGATGAGGCTGCGCAGTCCATTAGGAACTTTGTGTTACACGTTGAGAAGCAGTATTCCCTACCAGTTAAGTGTGTGAGGAGTGACAATGGTACTGAATTCAGAAACCGCACACTTGATGAGTTTTACTTATCAAGGGAATCAAGAGGCAGTATAGCATCCCAAGAACTCCTGAGCAAAATGGAGTAGTGGAGAGAAAGAACAGGACCCTTATTGAAGCTGCAAGGTCCATGTTGGTTGATTCAGGACTGCCAATGACTTTTTGGGCTGAAGCTGTCAATACAGCTTGCTATGTACAGAATAGAGTTCTAGTAAATCAGAGGTTGATGAAGACTCCATATGAAGTTCTTCATCATTTGGCCCCTCTAATTTCATTCTTCAGAGCATTTGGGTGTCCTTGTTTCATTCTCAACACACGGGATCAACTCCAAAAATTTGATCCTAAGGTGGATGCAGGGTACTTTGTTGGTTATTCATCAACTTGCAAAGCATACAGAGGTCTTCAACTGTAGAAAAAAGATGGTTGAAGAGACTCTACATGTTAAGTTTAATGAATCTCCAAAGGACAAGATTCCACAAAGCCCTGTGGAGATATTTGATTTGGACATACTGCAATATGTTCCTTATCAAACTCCTGTTGTTGCTCCTGTCAACAGTTCACCACCTGGTGGTTCTGCTGGTGCTGATGATGATGATGATAGCAGTACTCACCTCTTCAGGTTTAGTGATCAACTGCCTGATTCAGCTAGACCTGATGGTCCTGTAGCTCCAGTAGCACCATCCACAACAAATGCTGATGAGATTTCTTCAAATTCAACTTCCTTGAATTACCATCAACTGATTGGTTTCAAGGAAATGATTCACCATCACCATCTGTTGCTGTTGAGCTGCTACAAACACTTGCACAGATCTCATTGTGTATCAAGATCTGAAGAATCACCCTATGTCTCAAATCATTGGTGATATCACTGCTGGCGTATCAACAAGAAGTCAATTGTCAAATTTCTGCTTCTATGCTCTCTTCATCAGTCAGCAAGAGCCAAAGAATTATCACATTGCTTTAAAGGACAATGGATGGGTTGATGCCATGCAGCTTGAGCTTCTTCAGTTCAAGAAACAGCAAGTGTGGGAACTGGTTCCTCTACCTCCAGGTAAGTGTGCAATAGGCACTAAATGGGTGTTTAGGAACAAAACTGATGAAAATGGGC
Source organism: Flaveria trinervia (assembly GCA_025506515.1). Taxonomy (NCBI): domain Eukaryota; kingdom Viridiplantae; phylum Streptophyta; class Magnoliopsida; order Asterales; family Asteraceae; genus Flaveria; species Flaveria trinervia. Next base: position 25,780 of record JACCIX010000334.1, on the reverse strand, counting down.
TTATTGTTAAGAACAAGGCCAGACTGGTTGTTCAGGGGTTTGCATAAGAAGAAGGTATTGATTATGATGAAACCTTTGCCCCTGTAGCCAGACGGAAGCAATTCGATTGTTTTTAGCTTATGTTGCTTATCAAAACCTTAAAGTTTTTCAAATGGATGTCAAAAGTGCATTTTTGTATGGGAAAATTAAAGAAGAGGTTTATGTATGTCAACCACCAGGCTTTGAGGACAATAAACATCCTAATTAGGTGTATAAGCTTGATAAGGCTCTTTATGGGTTGAAACAAGCTCCTAGAGCCTGGTATGAGACATTATCAAACTTTCTTCTGGAAAATAATTTCAGTAGAGGCTCCATAGATAAGATTTATTCATTAAGAAAGCTGGGCAGCATAATCTACTTGTTCAAATTTATGTAGATGATATTATTTTTGCATCCTCTGATCCACAGTTGTGTGATGCTTTTACAAAGTTGATGCAACAGAAGTTTGAAATGAGTGCCATGGGAGAATTACAGTTCTTTCTGGTTTGCAAATCAAACAAAAGGCTGATGGAATTTTCATTCATCAGTCCAAATACACAAAAGATCTTTGGGAAAAGTTTGATTTACAAAACTGTAAGCCCTGTTCTACCCCCATGTGTAGCACCACACAACTGGATACAGATCAGAAAGGTAAAGTGGTTGATGAAACACTTTACAAATGTATGATTGGGTCCTTGATGTATTTAACAGCTTCTAGACCAGATATTATGTTTGCTACATGTGTTTGTGCTAGATTTCAGGCTGCGCCTAAGGAGTCTCATTTGATTGCAGTCAAGAGGAACTTTAGATATCTGCAAGGCACCCCATTTCTAGGTTTATGGTATTCCACTAGACATTGTGGTAAATTAGTTGCTTTTTCTGACAGTGACTATGCAGGGTGTAAGTTGACCAGGAAATCAACTTCTGGTGGATGTCAATTCCTAGGCAACTGCTTGATTTCTTGGCAGAGCAAGAAACAGACCTCAGTTGCTACATCAACTGCTGAAGTAGAGTACATTGCTGCTGCAAGCTGTATATCTCAGGTACTCTGGCTTCAAAACCAATTATTGGATTATGGCATAACAGAGACTAAGACCCCATTGTTAATGGACAGCTCTTCAGCTCTTTGTATTGTCAAGAATCCTGTCCAGCACTCTAGGACTAAACATATTGAAATCAGACACCATTTTATTAGAGATTGTTTTGAAAAAGGTCTGATTGATCCAAATTTGTTCCTAGTGCTGATGAGCTTGCAGACATTTTTACTAAGCCTTTGGATAGTTCAACTTTCCACAACTGGTGTTAAGGCTTGGTATGCTGTAGCTAGAATAAGTGACAACTACTAATGATCTCAGCTCACAAGTACTGATGATCATTAGTTCATTATTGTCACATATACTTATCTGTTAAAACAGCTGATGTAGCTACAACAGCTGATGTAGTCACAACAGTTGATGCCAGCTACAACTACTGATGTCAGAAATGCAGATAAGTACTGATGACCAATGTAGTCCAACGTCTAAACCAGTCTCAACTAAAGCTAAGTCTGATAAGTAAGAGTGGAGGTCAGACTGAAACAGCTGAAAAGCTATGAATTGACGAAAACAGCTGATGAGTAATTACTCTTCAGTTGTTTCTACAACTGCTGTTTCATTAAAACAACTGAAGCAAAACTATGTCTTCAGTAGTTTACAACTACTGAAGACTAACACCAAGTCTTTAGTTGTTTACTACAACTGCTGACAAAACCACTGTCTTCAGTAGTTTCACAACTACTGATGACTAATACCAAGTCTTTAGTTGTTTCATCACCTGAAGTCAAAACTATCTTCAGTAGTTATAAAACTACTGATGACTAAATCAGAGACTTCAGCTGTTTCAACGTCTGAAAGTTAATACCACGTCATCAGTAGTTTCAACAACTGATGACTAACACCAAAACCTTCAGTCGTTTTCTAACCCGACCCTTTAAATACCTTATCCCACCTTCAGAGTTTTTATCTTCTCTTCTCAAACCTAACGTTCAAAAACTCTCTACCCTCTCTTCATCAATGGCGACCATGCAACTAAAACCACGACACAACTGTGTCGCACATCTCACCAAATCAAGCCATACTGGACCAAGTTTCACAACGCCATTGATTTAATGGTTTAGTCACCCTACAAAACGGCTTTTCTGGTAAATCCCACCATATATGCCGAATCCCTTAACCAATTCTGGACAAACGTCACTCTGGTCTCTGAGGAGATGGCACAGAGTCTCTTCAATCGTTTGTCCATGGCCAAAAAGTGGTCATTACTCCAGACACTCTTCGCCAAACCCTTAATCTGGATGATGCCACTTTCCCAACTGGTTATCCAAAGGGCACAACAGATCAATCATTTGCCCACCATGGATACCAGGGTAACCTGAGTGCATCTACCATACTGAAGAAACATTTCCCGGATGCCGAACGTCTCATATTTCATATGGTAAATGTATGCCTTGCCTCCAAGACTTCATCATGGGATCAAATGTCCACAAGGTGGCAACAGGTAATGTACTCCATCCTTGAGCAACAACCTTTAAATTTTTCTAAAATACTATTTTTAGAGCTCAAGGATATGGCCCAAAAACAACTTGCTGACCGTTGGATATTATATCCTCAGTTCATAATGGCCATAATTGAAAACCAGCTTCAAGCTGAGGGACTTGTTGGCCTGGGAGTCCCTGCTATGGCTGTACTACCAGAAGTATACTCCCGGCACAACTCTGACCAATCACTGAAAATGGCTGCAAGCTGCGAAAACCCACGCAGCTGGAACCCACAGCCACCACCTCCAAATCCAAAGTCCCCACCAACCCACTAAAAAGAAGACAAAAAAGGCTACTCAGGAAATGAGTCCCCTGAGGATGCCCCTGCAACACAACCAGGCTATATCCACTGGTTAAACCCCCTAGTGGATACAAGGACTCTCCCAGCCACAGCCGCTCAGGATTCCTCTCAAAAGGAGACTGCAGCAACCACAGAAGGGGTACCCACAAATCTGGGATCTTCATCATTTGAGGAGATTGCCATTGAAGAGCACCATTCTCCCTAGGTGCACACTGTTTTTACCCCATCTCCCCATGCAACCGCCCCCCAAAGTCCAACCATTATCATTGCAAACGTGCTGACTCAGCTGCATGCCTCTCCTCCTCCCTAACAACCACCAACAAAGGGGAGAACCACAACTATTGAGGATGAGGATCACCATGCTTCTGACAACCACAGCACCGGGGTTACACGTTCTATCTCCTGGTGTGGATATGGAGATTAGGACATCTAGTGAGGCTGCCACCTCTTCTGAATCAGCACATGATCAGAATGAGGCTGGTAACATAGCTAAGACCTCACTAGAGGCAACAGCTGATGAAGGACATAGTCCTGAGGCTGGAAGTCCCCAGTTCCAAGAAAAATGGGCACATGCTAAAACTGGTCTACACCCAGTGCATGTACATCCTGCTTACAAGCAGGAGGTCAGGTGATTCAGCATCTGTTGATGATGACCTGGGCTTCTTTTATGATGTTCTGGCCCAGAACACAATTCTTGAGGAAGAAGTCAGTAGACTACAAAGACTACTTGACCATTCTCTGAAGAAGCAAGTCCATCTACCACCACAATAAACCCACAGATGGCACCTTCACCTGAAGGTCTCCCACACACTCAGCCACTCAAAAATTCCAAGCCACCAGCCTCTATTTTGGCACTGCTTCTCAGGGACAGAACCCCTTTGAGCAAACAGCTGCTATCTTTCAGCAATCCCTACCTCTCATCACCCCAATGATCACAGACATTGTGATCAAAACAATGGATGAGAGGCTTCCCCAATCATACAACCCCTGGTGGAGGAGATTGTGAGCACCAGGCTTTCTGCTACTCAAACCCTTGCAACCAATGCAACCAAAAAAGGGGAGAGTCAGTCAGTGAAGCAAAGAGGAAGAGCAAACTGAAAGAAAAGGAAACTAAGAAGGAAGAGGAGTATGTGAAGGGAACTGAAAATGATCAAGTGGGTGAAAGTCACAAAGACTTTCATGTCACATAAGAAGAGGAAGGGTGAAGGAAAAGAGAAGAACTCTAACTCGATGAGATGATCAAAATGGCAGATGCTACACATAGTAAATCAATGGATGCCATTATTGATCAACTGTATAGACAAGGGTTCGATACTGCACAGCTTGACTCAGAGATCAGGAGACTTGAAGTGAAGAAATTAACTCAAGATGGGCAAGTTATGATGCATTAGAAAGAGAGAGACTAGAGATCATGATCAGATTCATTGCAAAATATCTTGGGAGATCATTGATCGAGATTAAATCAGGACCAGGGACAGTATCTTGGCCATAACCTCCAAGATCTGTTCGTCTGAAGCATACACTAAGGGTTTAGTAGTCGAAGCTTTGAATGAAGCAGGAGTAGGGAGCAGGATTGAGCTAGCCAAACACTCAAAAGCCACACTCACCTCTAAAATGCTAACTTAGCCTGTCAACATTCCCTCTCCAAAACAACCACAACACAACCCACAAAACCAACTCCCTTACCCTCTAAACCAACAGCCGATGATGCACCCAAGAAGAAGAAGAGAAGGGTGTTGAGGCTAGAAGAAGAAGAAGAAGAAGAGGATGATGTGGAAGAAGATAGGTTGCCTCTATCTGCAGTCCTAACATTGCCTAAAGCCAAACCCATGCCCATCACTCCACCTCAGATAGAAACTGTGAGAGTAAAGATTGAAGAAGAGCAGCAGCAAAGGCTTCATGACGATGAGATGTTGAAAAGCATCGACAAAACTTATGCTGCTTTCATCAATAATTAGTATGAAGAAAGAAGCTCTGAGGTTGTACACCTTGCCAACACATTTCAATATCAGAAGGAAAAGGTGAGAGTATGGCCTGATCCTAGGGTGGCTCACAGGATTGTAAAGAAAGACATTCCTTTGAGATACAAGGGCCAAGTAAAAAGGATCGTAGATGAAGAGATCACAGTGGTCCTTGTAGTATCACCCTGGGAGATTGTAGAAGATTTCAAGAAGGCCTATAACTAAACAGCCACCCTAAAAGATGTTAGAGAACAGAGTTATTAAAAGGGGTTAGTCTATAAGAGGCTTGAGAACTTCAAACAAAATGAGCTCAGTCTGTTACTTGAAGGGATCATCCTGATGAGTTGCATACAGATAGATTACAACAGTTGAGCTCAAAAATGGCAAACAGGCCAAGTACATCTCAGAGCTGTATGGTCGTGAAGGATTGTTTGATGGTGAAGCTGAGAACCCGACCATGGAAGAACAAATTATGTTCTCAAAGCATACACCAGAGAATCCTACAGGCTTATACATGGGAAGTGAGTCTCATGGATGGGGGAACAGCTCAGTGTCCAATTCCCCAATACAGAGCTCCCATCCATACATTGCCAACCAAATCATCAGAGACTCATTCCCAGGCCAGTGCTTATATGGTTCATCTTCTCAACTGATCAAGAAGGAAAAAGACCAACCATTCTGCCAACAATAAGTGGGACCTCAATAAAGTTAAAGGTTTTGGCTACATTGGTTCAGGGGGAGTTTGTTGGACCAAAAGAACCAATGAGTCGGATCAGAAAAACCTTTAAGTCCCACAGACGTCACAACAACTACTGAAGACCACAACAGCTGAAGACAACAGCTGAAGACAAAGTCTGAAGACAAGTGCTGAAGACAAAGTCTGAAGACAAGTGCTGAAGACAAAGTCTGAAGACAAGTGCTAAGACACAAGTCTGAAGACACAAGTGCTGAAGACAAAGTCTGAAGACAAGTGCTGAAGACAAAGTCTGAAGACAAGTGCTGAAGACAAAGTCTGAAGACAAGTGCTGAAGACAAAGTCTGAAGACACAAGTGCTGAAGACAAATTCTGAAGACACAAGTGCTGAAGACCAAAGTATCAGACGTTGTCACAACAGCTGAAGAGGTCTTCTTCAGTAGTTGTGATGGTTTACCTTTCAGTAGTTTTATGTTTTATCTGTTCAGTAGTTTGACACAACAGCTGAAGAATACTTCTTCAGTTGTTGTGCTCATCAGTAGTTTTATGTTTTCAGTAGTTTTGTAAAACGACTAAAGAGCTTGTTCTTTAGTCGTTGTAGTTTCAGTAGTTTTTATCAGTAGTTTCATATTTTGTACTTAACACTCTGATATGTTCTCAGTAGTTGTGAACATTTCAGTAGTTGTTAAGAGTTAGTTATTTTTGTAATAGATCTGCCAGTTGTCACTTTCCCGTGATAACAGCAGCGATTGCACTCTATATAAGGAGTGTCAACCTATTGTAATAAGTAGAATGATTTTGATCAGAAATATTCGATATTAATAGAAACATTCCTTGTTACAGAAATATATTCTCTCGTTATAACCGTATTTGTTCTTAATGCATACGAGTATCAAATTCTTGCTACAATTTGTCTAATCTTATTCTTATTCCGCTGCGTTATGCTCTATTACATCAAACTTGTGATCACTGATCCTGACATTACCACTAAAAAAGTGGGTTTACATGAGCTAAAGTGCTTGAAAGTGCAAGGTTGGTTGTTGCGCCCTTGGTTAGCACTATTTTCCCCATGACTATTGTTGCTAGCGTTGGTCATTAAGGTGCTATTAAGTTCAGCAACCATGGTCGGGATGACAGCAGCCATTTGTCGAGCAATCATGGCGGCTAACTTACGATAGGAACTTCCACGTTTTCCATGATGACGAGACATGATGGAATATACAAAATGAGTTAGATATGAGAATTGGAACAACAAGGATTAATGTTCAACAAGGATAAGGCAAAAGTTGTAAGGCACAGGGAATGGTTCCATTTGGTAACGCATTACCATTTGGAAACGTTGACACGTCAAGGTAAGTTAACCCACTCGCCTTAGAAATTTGTGTATGTTGACCATAGTTTATCACTCATTCCAGAAATCCCCAGGTAAGCATAACTAGTCCCGTAGGATTTATGCGATATGCTTGCCTTAGCTCGAGGGCCTTTTGCCAGGAAATCCAGAATACAGGTGTCTATGTGTCACACAAATTTCTTAGGGTCATATAATCAAAACCTTGATGAGATTTAACATAGATTAGACATAAGTCTAAAGATTCAAATCATAAGCATAAGCATAAGTTCCCACGTGTTGACGAGAATAAGATTAAGAAGTTTCATTCGTCGGGGAGATTCAAAGAGTCAAAGTTAAGTTTAAGGAGACAAATAACAAAGTTTAGACAATTACAAGGCAACCTATGCTAAGGCATCAAGTTGCACATAAGTAAGGTATAACATTATGTAGCATGTAACAATTTATATATTTCCAAGAATATAATATTATCCTATGAGGTTCATGCATTAGCTATAGTCTAGGTCACCATTTCTAATAACCTAAATCCCTATAGTTATGGCTCTGATACCAATTTGTCACACCCCAACCTTGACGGCGGAAACGTCGAGATGTGGGGGTTAAGATTGTTCACAGCCACATAACGCTATATTAAAATGTAAATATTTTTATCATAAATCTTGAAATGAAATACAATCATAAGTCTCAAATAAGTAATAAGTTCAAACATAATAAACATAACATAATGTAAACTTTTTATTTCTTTAACTAGGTCCACGTCTTAGATTATTGCATGCTTCAAAAGGATCACTTTAAACTTGAGGTTGACCTGAAACATGATAAAAATAAGAGTCAACTAAAAATAGTTGGTGAGTTTCCAAGGTTTTCATACATAATATGAAAAAGGTTACAAGTAGCAATTCATGTCATAGGTCATAAGCAAGTAAGGTTATAGAACACATATCGTTACAACCAAACCTCGACTTGATTACAAGTATAAAAGATTGGCTAAGTGTATTTGGTTCCCATGATGAACAAGCATACGTCATCAGGAGCCGGCCATACCTCGGCTTTAGCACCAAATAGGCTTGTCAGGCCCAAAGATCTAAGACGTCGCCAGGCTAGCAATAGTTAATGATTGTAAACAAACTATGTATCTTATATAATCACTTACAATACACAAATAACCATGACAAAATAATAAGTTGAATTGCATGTGATTTACAAGTCTCAAATGTGTATAAGTGTATCATGTATAAGCTATCATGTTTCACCCCAAATTAGTGTGAAAATATGAAAAAGGGGCAAGGAAAACTCACATGTTAAAATAAGTGCAGAATGGAGATTAATAAGAATAATAACAAGCGTCGCTCCAAGATGTATCGTCACAAGACACCTAAATATATATGTTTACAAGATTAAAGCTTTACAATAAGTTAATGAATTAACAAGGACTAGGAATCAACTTGATGTTTGGAGTTTTGTTAATTATATTTGCCAAATAAGAACTCAATTATATTTTCGTGGGAACGATTTTATTTATATTTTATATAAATATATGGATTAAGAATAACTTTTATAATAATTTGTAATGTTTATAAAGTTTAGATAATTTTATAATTAAATAAAAGAACACAAATTAAACAATAACTTAAAGGCAATGTTTGAAATAATAGTTCGTGTAAATTAAACTACTATTTAAAGTCTAAATATTTATAAAAATATTCTAACTATATTATTAACTTTAGGATATTAAATAAAAATATAAAGGTATTTTTATAAATAAATTACAGAAAAATGATTAAATAGATTTAAAAGAAACAAAGTTTATGAAATGATTTTTCATAATTTCTAGAAATTTTTAACATAAATTTGAAGGCCAAAAGGGCCTAAAAAATACTTGAGGTTCCCCGGATTCGAACCGAGGACCTCCTGTTTAGAGGTCATGTGTTTTACCAGTGAATCAAAGGCTCTCAGCCGTGATAAATATTGTGTTTTAAATATTATAAACCCGTTTAAAGAAAATTCCCCAAACCTTAAGAACCCTAGAATCGTTGATTCCAAATCGATCCCCAATTTGATTCAGAACATGAAATTAACCTTGGGGCTTTTAATCCCCAAGTAAAACTGATCAAATCCATGTGTTTGATTACCCGTTTTGAGATCGTTTTGTTAGCAAAAAAAAGGCGAAGCACAGTCACGAACTCGTGAAGCTTGTTTGATGTTCAAACGATGGTTCCAGCCAAATTCGTTGCACAGAGAGCTTATAATGGTGCACAAGATTAAAAGCCCTCAAACAATTTTCGTTTATGAAAGTCAGAAGATAGTTTTTGTTTGAGATGCAGGTCGTGGCTTCAAAGGGTAATCGGGGTGTAATTCGTGTGTGTTTCGGATGTAATTGGAAATAGCAGATGGATTGAGTTAGACGGAGGATTGATTAGGTTCAATTAATTCGATTGTTATGGAGTTTTAATGTTCGAACGGCTTGGAGGTTTAATGTGAATCGGTTACCAAGTTCAATCGTCGATTACCAGCTTAAACTTCAATTAAAGTGTATTAAAGGGGTCGAGTTTTGCTCGTTAACCGATTGGTAACGATTTGGGATCAAATTCGAGTGGTTTTAGTCAGTTTAGAGTCTCGCCGGACTTGGCCAGAGTCCGGCCGGCGAGATCACCGGAAAAACGGCAGAGAGAGGGGGAAAAGGGTTTGAGTTTTCATTATTTACACAAATGGTCCCTCTAGTTATTATTTATCATTTTATGTATAACCTATTAATTAAAGTTTCAAATTTTGCAATTAAACCCCCAAACTTTAACTGCTTAAAGTTTTAAACATTGTTAAGTTTAGTAACTATACAATTTATTTTATTATTATTATTAATGTTATTATTGTTATTTTTATTCTATTATTATTACCAAAATTGTTATTATTATTATTATTATTATTATTATTATTATTATTATTATTGTTTAGATAAATAAAAACTTTAAATTAAATAAGGAAAATATACATAAATAGCCCACCAAGTTACATAAATAGCATAAATAGGTCTTAAAGGAATTAACCAAAATTAACTTTTAATTAACAAAAAAATACGAATGTTACAGAACACAAGTAAGTAAGAGACAGAACAAGAGAACAAGATACACAAGGAGATGGTTTTCAAGATTGCAGTATATTGCTTTCTCAAGTTCTATTACAAGTCTTAAAAAGCATAAAAGAAAGTTACAAGTACTTGAGATACATATACTACATCCTACAACCGGCCATACTTTGAAGGCCAGCCGGATATAATTAACTAGACACAAAACAAAATCAATTGTAGAGTCAAAAGGCAGATTGCCTTTTGACTTGTGACTATGACATGCCATAGCTTACATCCTAATATATTACAAAAAGGATAAAGTACATGAAGTAGAAAGTTATAGACTCAAGACCTCAATGTACAATTACCAAAAGCATGGACCTTTTCACCAACTCATGTAAGTTGGTGACTTTACAGAGTTGCAGCGGACAGGGGTCTAGCTTTATAGAAAAGTACATCACATAAAGCATGTTGTCAAAAGTCTTCGGAAGAAATATGTCTTCAAGTGTTGGATTCGGAAGACTTTGTCTCTGAAGCTTCGTAAGACTTCATCTTTGGCTTCGAAAGATATTGGTCTTGGCTTTGGAAGATTTCACACTAAGAATATTTCTGTTGCATGTGTAAAATTTCCAAAGCATTCTTCTTCAATGTACTTGTGTAGCATGCAAGAGAGACTTTGGGTGTTTGGATTGCATCAGCCTCTTCATATAATCTCTACACCATGACACTTGGTTTACATCCAAGTTTTGGAAGAGATTTCATGATGTGATAGGGACGAGGTTACACATTAGCATGACTTATCAGCTCCAGACGGATGGTCAGTCGGAGAGAACAATTCAGACACTGGAGGATATGCTCTGAGCATGTGTCATTGATTTTGGAGGAAGTTGGGATGACCATTTACCGTTAGCTAAATTCTCATACCCGAGTAGCTATCATGCCAGAGGTATGCCACCATATGAGATGCTATACGGTAGGAGGTGTCGGACGCAATTTGTTGGGGTGATATTGGTCAGAAGGAGTTAGGAGGCATTGAAGTGATTAAGGCTACGACTGAGAAATTGGAGAATATCAAGGCCTTTATGAAGGCAGCCAAGATAGGCAAAAGTCGTTTACTGACAAAAGACATAGACCGGTTGAGTTTAAGGTGGGCGATAGAGTTATGCTGAAACACTCACCTTGTAAGGGTAACATTCGGTTTAGAAAGTGGGGTAAGTTAAGCCCGAGGTACATAGGGCATTTCCAAATCATTGCTCGTGTAGGAGAGGTGACCTATAGGTTGGAACTACCTGATGAGTTAAGTGGAATTCCCTCGACATTCTATGTATCTCATATACGGAAGTGTTTAGCTGATGAACATATGGTCTCGAACCGATGGTTTCTATACCTGTTTCATAGCCACACACTCAAAACCGGTTTATAAACCGTAAGAAAAATCAGTTTGGGTAAAAAACATGTTTCAAATCGGTCTGAATCGGTTTTGATAGGATCGAGTTTTTGGTGAGACAAACCGGTTTGAAACTCAAACCTGTTGAAGAAAAACCGGTTTGACCACATAATAAATAAACCAATTCGGTTTTGAACCTGAACCGGTTTGTGCAAATAAACTGGTTTGTACACTCTACCATGCGCCCAGACTTAGAAAATTTTCTGAAAATTTAAGGGAAAAGGAAGTTTTAGGTTATGACTTGGGATGTTCTCGAGGATGATATATGATGATTGTATGATGACTTATGATGATGAGTAATGATGTTATGCATGTTTATGTTATGTATGTTTATGTTATGTTTTCTTTTTGTTCCTTATTATGTATATTTCCTTGACCTTGTGTGGTATGTTATTATCAATGAACTTAAGTATTATGTAATCAAAGCGGGAATTAATGATGAATGAAAAGTGGAACATAAGGAGGAACGAATGAACGAACAAAAATTCTTGCAAGCAATATGAATGAAGGTTCACAACTCATTGAAGGGTTGTTAGCTCAACTGTGTGCGATTTAGCTAACCTACGAGGATACACACAGAGGTCTAATCCTTGTGATTTACCATATGTATGGGACCCTTGTCGCTTGCCCTAGGTACTGGAGTCAGCTTAATGCATAATGTTCAGGGTCTATTTATAGATCAGCTTGGTGCATAATGTTTGGGGTATAGCACATGGCATTGGTCCGGATGAAAAGTGAAAGATAATAATGAACGTACGATGACGAATCATGATGAAAGATAATAATAAGATTATCTATTTGTACGTATGATACATGATCGTGAATGAAAGTAAAGAACGGTTTTAAGCGAAAGTAAAAGTTTTTTTATTTATAAAACTAGAAGTCACTCAAAAATACTGACTTTTATGTATTTCTAGTTAGCAGGTAAGAGTTACTAAGGATGGCACGGGGGCAACTACTTGGAAAATTTTGGATGGCATCCATTTTATATACGATAATGTTTTTGTGATGTAATGCAAAAAATGATATTATGTAGCCTTGCCTCAAGTGTATGCTTATGTGTGTTTGTATGTTCGGTTGTGTTTAGTGGGTTTCTAGGTGGTTGAGCTCAATTGCAATGAGTTTGGAAGAAGCCATACTCAAGAGCTGCAAAGGTGAGTTCTAGAACCCCTCTTTTACTGGGTTTTAACTGATTTTGGGGCTGGAATTGCATGAGTTTATGTTTTTATAAAACTAGGTTTTTACCTGTATGTTGAATGTATGTATATTACGAGTATGGTGTGATTGTGGGCTATGTTCATGCTTGTTGATGTTATGATTGTGTTCTAAGGCTTAGAAGGTAAGACTTAAGCTTAGAACATGATAGATGGTGATTGGGAACTAAATTTTGATGTTTAGGGCTCATATGTTTAAATTTCAGAATCTGCCTAAGTGTTCAAAAGAAATGCGGATAAGTAATGGAAAGTCAATGCGAATGAATAGTTAATGCGGATGAGCATAAACCATTAAGTAAGTCAATGCGGATGAGTAATGGAAAGTCAATGCGAATGAATAGTTAATGCGGATGAGCATTAACCATTAAGTAAGTCAATGCGGATGAGTAATGGAAAGTCAATGTGGATGAACAGTTAATGCGGATGAGCATTAACCATTAAGTAAGTCAATTCAAATGAGTAATGGAAAGTCAATGTGGATGAACAGTTAATGCGGATGAGCATTAACTACTGAGTAAGTCAATGCGGATGAGTATTGGATGAAATACGGATGAACATTGAATAAGTATGGGAAATGCGGATGAGTAAAGTCAATGCGGATGAACAAATGCGGACGAGTAAAAGGAATACGGATGAATAGAAGCAAATGCGGATGAAATAAAAGAAATGCGGATGAACACTTAGAAAACTTTCTAACTTTTTGGGGAAAAAGTGAAATTTAGGCTTTGACTTGGGAGGTTCCCTGGAGCTATGAAAGTTGACTTTTTGGGGTCATAGATGAAGTGATGGGCATTGTATGATGATGTTATGATGTATGATTGATGCATGTGCATGATGGTATGTATGATGTATGTTATGTATGTATGATGCCCTGTATGATGTTGACTGGTTATGATGATGTTTCTTATTATGTATGTTTATTTTTCCATGGCTTTATGTTGAATGTTAATAAATGAAATGAAAGTATTACGTAACGTAAAATGGAAGATAATGAAAAGAGGAACATGATGAATGATGCATGCATTAATGAATGATGGAAAGTAAAGAAGGTATTGCAAACCTTGTATGTGGGAACACGCCCAATGAAGGGTGTTAGTCCAACGGTGTGTGGGTTAGCTACCCCAAAAGGATGCACATTGGGGTCGTTCCTTGTGATTGACCATTTGTATAGAACCTTTGTCGCTTACCCTAGATATTGTGGCTAGGCTGTTATGCGCCATGACGGGAGGTCTATGATAGACCTCGCCCAGTATCAGCTTTATGCATGATGGCGAGTATAGCACATGACAATGGTACACCTGAACTTACCCAAGGTACTGTGGCCAGGCTGCTATGCGCCATGACGGGGGGTCTATGATAGAACCCGGCCCCGTACCAGCTTTATGCATGACGGTAGGGTAAAATTCATGGTTTTGGATGGAAAGAAAAGAAGTAATGATGAACGTATGAATGAAAGTAAGAAGTATGAACGAATGATGAAGATAATAATGATATTATCTACATGTACGTACGATGTGTGATCACACGCAAAAGTAAAGAACGGTTTTAATGAAAGTAAACTATGTTTTATTATAAAACTAGAACTCACTCAGCAACGCTGACTTTTTATGCATTTTCCAGTTGGCAGGTGAGCATTGCTGAGGATGGCACGGGACAGCTACTTGGCATGTTGGATGGCGTACTTTTGTTTAATGTTTTGTATTGTAATGCAAACAAATTAAAATATGTAATGAATGATGTATTAACTTGCAAAAGCATTTTAGTGAAATGAAAAGTTATTGTAATGTTCCGCTACGATGTTTTATGAAGGTTAAATGTAAATATATGTTTTATGTGCAATGATTGACCAGCTGTAAGCGTCCCGGGAACAGGGTCTTAGAATAATCACATGAAAAGTGGGTTTTCAAGGTGAAACCTTGTGCACCTACTCTAGTTTCACCAATCATTCATGAAAATTTCCCTCAAATGAGAATGAGAAGTCCCAGAAGAACAAGTATACAAGAGCAAAATTCTATGAGAACAAGAAGAGTATGATTGAGGTAGGGTAAAGGTGAATACTTTAATATTTAGCGTTATTAGAGTATAATGGCACATATGTTTTAGATAGTTAATGATTTTGAGATGATAAGAAGGTTGGTTGAGATGATAACTCTCGAACAAAGGTTGGAAATTCTGTTCTTAGCCAAAAATCATGCACCAAAAGCTCACCAACAGCCCTTTTTGTGCTTGCCTCAGCTTTGTTGTTGTTATTGTTATTATTGTGTGTTGTTATTGGTTATTGTTATTGTTGTTGTTGTTGTTGTTGTTGATGTTGTTGCTGTGTAGCTACTGCTACTGCTGTTGCTACAGCTATACTGTTGTTGCAGGATCGTTTAAGGGTTTGAACACAATTACAACACAACAACACAATGAGGAGATTATCTAAACTCTAATCAAACAGTAAACTGGGTTACCAAAAGTAATACAAAGAAGACAAGTAAAGCAAGAGACAGAACAGGAGAATATGGTTTTCAAGGATGCAGTATATTGCTTTCTCAAGTTCTTTTACAAGTGTTACAAAGTATATGAAAGATACAAGAAACATGAAATACTTATACTACAACCTACAGCCGGCTATACTATGAAAGCCAGCTGGATACAATTGACTAGACACTAACAAAATCAATTGTAGAATCAAAAGGCATATCTGCCTTTTGAACTTGTTACTATGACATGCCATAGCTCACACCTTTACATTACAAAAAGGATAAAGTACATAAAGTGGAAAGTTTCAGATTCAAGACCTCAATGTACAGTTACCAAAAGCATGGACCTTTTCACCAACTCTTGTAAGTTGGTGACTTATCAGAGATGCAGCGGAAAAGGTGCTTTATGGAACAGTACATCAGATAAAGCATGTGTACTAAAAGTCTTCGGAAGAAATCTGTCTTCATAGGGTGAAGCTTCGGAAGACTTTGTCTCTTGAAGCTTCGGAAGACTTCATGTTTGGCTTCGAAAGATATTGGTCTTGGCTTCGGAGATTTTACACTTAGAATGTTCTAATGTATTGTGTAAAACTTCCGAAGCATTCTTCACTTCAGTACTTAGTGCATGTTGCTGAGACACTTTGGATGTTTTGGGTTGCATCAGACTTAAGGAATCCTTACAAACTCCCCCTAGGCTGATGCTACCAAAACACTTAGAAGATCTTCAGATGTTGGTAGTCTTCAGTACAATCAAGACCATTCCTTTCTTCATTTGGTGGTCAGGATCATCAGGACTCTCATAGTATCTTCTCATTTCAAAGAGATCATGCAGAGGTAAGTTGATTATGTCTTGCCAGGAGTAGACATTCTCAACACCTTGATCTCTGACAACATGCCATCTTTCTGGATTGGTACAATAAGTCCAGGACAAGATAGGTGTCTCAGTTGCTAGAGGAGCCACTTGCATAGGAGTTGATTGGGTTGCCTCATCATGCACTTCCTCAGGTTGATCTGATTCAGCCTGGGGTGCAGAGGTAGATGACTTTGGCTTCTTTTTTAGTCTTTGGTTTAGAAGCCATTTTCTTCTTCCTCTTTAATGTCTTTAACTGAGAAGACTGGTCTGCAGCACCATGTTGATCATCAGTGTCTTTCTCAGTTGGGTGTTCCTCCCTCACAAGTTCAGAAGGAAGGGAGTTTGACCCTGTCTTGGATCAGAAGATGAAGTTGCTGAGGCTCAGCTAGAGGTTCTGGTTCAGGTGTCTCTGGTTGTTCAAACTTGACCTCCACTTCAGGTGGAATTGACTGGAAGAGAGTTCAAGTCAATCAATTCACCACTTTTAATCTTCTGCTTGATCACCCTTATATGCTCATCCATTGTAGATAGAGACATGGGACCAAGTCTCCTTCCGGAGAATCCATATGACTTCAAGAAGCTCATCATTCTTTGTCTGTCAGCAGACTTCTTTGCATTTTTTGAATGATGGCTCTTGACTTTGCAGCTTCTTCCCTTAGCTTCCTTTTGGTTGTTTTCTTTCTTTGACTAGCTCAAGCTCAAGTTGCTTTAAGTACTCGAACTCAATGAAGTCATAGGACAGGGGAAGAAGTGCATTTGCCTGATAGAAGCCTGTGGCACTCAGGTAGTTTATCATTTGATTCTATCCTCTTCTTTATCTACCTGAGGTTCTTGTGGAGCCACATCTCCTGTGCAGGACTTTCTTGAACTGGAGAGAGAGTGGGAGTATGCTTGTAAAGTCTTTTCTGTCTTTCCTCTTTGAATTGGAGAAGTAACCTTGCATCTTCTTTCTCCTTTATCTCTCTTGACACTTCCATGTCAGCCAGCTCATTCAACTCTTCTAAGGGGAGGGAGATGATTTCATCAACATCATAGTTCTGGTCTGTAAATAGGCAATCTGACTGCCCTTAACTCATCATCTTTAGTATTTGGTCTAGGGCAGCCCTGATTGCAGCTTGCATGAATTAGATGGCCAGAAGAACTTTCTCCCTTAGCCTCCTTTCCTCTCTCTCTCTTCCTCCTCAATTCCTCAGGAGTCATTATCCTTTCCCTTTGTCACCAACAGACCTTTGTGACTCAGGGTGGATTGAGGCTTGGCCTTCATTGCTTGGTGTAGCTTCCATGCTCTGGCCAGAGAGAGGCTGAGAAACACCTTCACCAGCAGTTGTTGATGGTGAGACAAGGGTCTCAGGTTCTGCCACTGGCCTTCAGCCAAGGTTTCCCCTATGGAGCTAATCTTAGGGTCCACCTCAACATCCAGTTGACCGATGACATTTCTGATTGCCTAAGTCTCCTTCTTAGAGAGAACTCTGCAAGGATCCTGTCTTGGATTCTTTGAGCCAGCCTGTCAGCTTGTCTAGATTTGCTTGGATTGACAAGTGGCATGTTGACTAAATCCAGTCTTTCATAGAAGCTCAGGCTTTGGAACTGAAAGACTTCTTGTTGGCCTTGAACTCTGTGAAGTATAAGGGCTCTTCTGTCCTCATCATACCTCCACCTTATGATGTAGTTGCCAGTTCCTTGTGGTGGAGATGAGACAGCCCTTGGTATGCCTTCCTCAAAGAGACTCCTGATGATGGAGTCTATAGAGTCCACATTAATGTGAACTTGAGGAAGTTGCTGAGAATGCACACAGCAAGTGAGGATGGTGAGTCCTCTATGTCCATTCTCTTTGAAGAACTCCCAGGTTCTGTGATTGTAATAACTTTCTCCCCTTTTTGGTAGCATCACCTACTTGCATAGGTGAGCTGGAGGATAAGTCAATCACTTCCACAGGTACTTGTGTTCCTGGTTGAGCTCTCCTTAAAGGTCTCCCAGCTAGTTTTCCTTTAGATATGAGATCTGAAGTTGCTGATCATTGACCTGGTTTTGTAAGGTAGTCACCTGAGATTCCAAGTGGCTAACCTTAGAGACTAAATAGGTGCATGTTTTTGACAATTTCTGCACCGTAGTCTCAGATTCCCCTCATCTTCATCTAGAATTATCACTGGGGGATGAGATGATTGGACCAAAGTCCTCTCGCTCACCACCAGCTTGAGTTTCTTGGCTGTTGTTTTCCTCTGCTCACTGGCAGCCTCAGTTGAGATGCCAGAGGGCAGAGTTGCCATGGTTGAGGTCTGAATGATGTATCACTTTCAAAGTGAGAGCCTCTTCCATATGGACATCCTGAATAGGTTCAGAAGTGTCCACCTCAGTAATAGGTGACTGATGTGGGATAGACTAAGGAGAGTCATAGGTACTCATCTCTCTTTGAGTAGGGGATGGGAAGAGAGACTCATGGTACTCACTGAATCCTAAGTCTTCATCAGTATAGAAGGATAGGTTGGGAATTGGTTTGTTAGATCCAAAGGCTGGGGATGGTAGCTGTCCCCTGAAGGTTGTTCACTTGAGTATTGAGACTCAGAGTGAGAGCTTAAGGCTGTTGGGCTAGTGAGCTCATCAGTGTGAGCATGAGGAACCTCATCACTGATTCTTGAAACAATGGGAGTGGTCTGCTCCTCAGGAGAAGTGGGAGCTCCAGTATCCACTTCTTCCTGTATTGGTGAGTATATGGGGGCCTCCACAGACTGAATAGTCTGAGCAGGGGTTCGTTTGGATTCTTTGGTAGGTGAGGTGTGGATATTTGAGGTTGTGTAGAAGGTTGGAGAGCAGTAGGTGTGGGTTCAACACTAGCTTGGACTGCTAGGTTGTCACCTTGAGCAATGAGCTCTAACATTTTGGGACTAGGGCTGTTTCTACCCCTGAAAAGCCTACAGTTGGCTTCTTCATAATTTTAAAGATGCCGGGCTTCATCTGTCCCAGTTTAAGAATATTACTTGTTTCCCTCAACTGTGAGCCCAGTTCACAGTTTAGAATGTGTTGAACATATCTAGGAAACATGTGTATTCTAAGGAGTCTAAATTTGCAAGTAAATTAGTATAAACAAATTATGAATACCTGAACTGACCCCCTGAATCATTCCATGAACTATAAAGGAGAGATCCTCAGGAATCTGGTCCTATCCACCATGCTTGTTTGATAAGCTGTGGATAACCACATGGAGCAGGTATTTCCACTGGGATGAGACCTTCCCTTTCCTGAAGTCTTTACAGAGAAATCTCCTTCATAGCCATCTGCTCGAAGGAATGATTAACCGCTTCCTTTGGGAAGAACACTTCACCTTCTTCATCATCCAGCTGAAGATGCCGGTTGATGATGGCCGGAGTGATGAAGATTGTTCTCCCCTGCACTGTGGCAGACAGTGCCTTCTCCCCATCCATAATGACTCTTGGCAGGTCTTCCAGAATTCAAGCAAGTGATCCTCATATAGGTAGGATCAATGGTTAGGGAGGTGAAGTAGTGAGACAAAGACAAGAAATGGCAAACCTCTGAGAAATGAGGATCTTTGTCAGAGCATAACAGAGCAACCTGATGTGTTTGTTGTGTAGCTGCATGGCAAAGTTAGGATCATTTCTGTGAGCAAGGTCAGCCATGTGAGGTAGCTCAGAGATGAAGAGAAAAAAGGGAAAGAATCAGAGAGAAAGCTTTGGGTTTTAGGTTTGGAAGAAAAGCAGATGATAGAAGAGGGGGAAACCGTTGGGTTTATATGAGAGAGAAGGATTTCAGATAAAGTTTAATGAAAGAGGATAAACTTTGAAATCCGTATGTCGGTCCCACGTCTGAAAAAGTAGTTTACCTTTTTGCTCAAAAAGTAGTTTTCTTGGAATTCGAAAAGCTTCCGAAAGTAATTTGTCTTCGGAAGTTTTGATTGAAAAAGCTTCCGAAGCTAAAATGGCTTCGGAAGAATTTTCCTGAGAGTCTTGAAGATATGCCTTGGAAGAGAAATAAACTCTTGGATGCTTTGTATAAGAATGAACAAAGCTTCCGAAGGTAATTTTGCTTCGGAAAGAAAAAGTCCTTAAAAATGAATAAGTGCCTAAGTTAAGAATTTTAAGCTTCGGAAGATAAATTTTGACTTCTTCCGAAGGTAAAATCTCTTAGACAGTCATTATTTTGAAGACATATTTTTCTTCCGAAGGTAAAACGTTATCTTTCGAAGTATCAGAAAATTTTCAAGAATCTAAGGAAAGTCTTCAAAAAGGTTTTACATTCAAAGAAAACATGAGCTTATGAAAGTGATGAACTAGACAACTTAGACACACAAATTTTTAAGAAGAAATAATTAGAATTAGTTTAAGAAAAAGTCTACTCAAAGTTAATCATCCCAATAGCTGATATCAGATACTAAATCTCTGTTCATCAAAAGCTTTTGTGAAACAGATCAGCATATTGTTCATCTGTGTGAACTTTGACTAGTTTAATTAATCCCTTTTCATAGTATCTCTTATTAAATGATACCTGATGTTGATGTGTTTGGTCCTTGAGTGCTGCACAGGGTTTTCAGTGATAGAGATAGCACTATTGTTGTCTATGTGGATAGGAGTCTCTTTGAAGTTAAATCATAGTCTAGCATCTGATTTGAATCCAAAGCACTTGAGCACAGCAGCTTGTAGCAGCAATGTATTCAGCCTCAGTAGTTGATGCAGACACACAGGATTGTTTCTTGCATTGCCATGAGACAACCCTTCCACCAAGGAATTAACATCCCCCAGATGTAGACTTTGCAGTCATGTTGCAACCACCATAATCACTGTCTGTATAGGCATACAGATTGAAATTAGGATTCTTTGGATACCATAGACCAAGTGTTGAAGCACCTTTGAGGTATCTTAAAATCTTTTCATAGTAATTAGTGAGACATCTTAGGGTTTGCTTGATATCTTGCACAAATACATGTAGCAAACATGATATCAGGCCTGCTAGCTGTAAGATACATAAGAGACCCAATCATAGCCCTGTATAAGTGCTCGTCTACACACTCCCCCTCAAGATCTAGACCAAGGGAGTGGTTTCTGGCTATGGGTGTCTTAGCAATCTTACAATCAGTCATGTTGAATCTCTTGAGTATATCTTGAACATACTTTGACTGACTTATGAAGATGCCATCTTCAACCTGCTTCACTTGAATTCCCAGAAAGAAGTTGAGTTCTCATTGAACTAATTTCAAATATGTCTTTCATCAGCTTTTCTCAAAGTCTTGCAGAGCTTTGAATTGGTTAAACCAAAGATGATGTCATCCACATATACTTGAACTAGCAGAAGTTTTCCTTGTCCTTGATGAATAGAGTTCCATCTATAGTACCTCTCCTGTATCCATGTTTACAGAGATACTCAGACAGTGTCTCATACCACTTCCTGGGTGCCTGATGCAACCCATAAAGAGCTTTGTCAAGCTTGCAGACATAATCAGGATGATCAGGATCTACAAAAACAGGTGGTTGTTTGACATAAACCTCCTCATCAATCACTCCATATAAGAAAGCACACTTTACATCAAGTTGATAGACTTTGAAATTTTTGGTTGCAGCAAATGCCAGGGATATCCTAACAGCTTCTAGTCTTGCTACAGGAGCAAAGACATCAATGTAATCAATCCCTTCTTCTTGTGTGTATCCTTGAACAACTAGTCTTGCCTTGTTCTTGATGATGATTCCTCTATCATCGTTCTTATTCCTAAAAACCCATTTGGTTCCAATGGTAGTCTTCCCTTGAGGAAGAGGACAAAGGTTCCAAACTTTCTGCCTTTTGAATTGAAGCAGCTCTTGTTGCATAGCTTCAACCCAACTTCCATCCTTTAGAGCCTCCTCAACTTTCTTTGGCTCTAACTGGGATAGAAAACAAGAGTGAAGACAAACATTTGCTTCATGGGTTTGCCCTCTTGTCTTTACCCCAGATAACATCTCCAATGATGTTTGTGGTAGGATGAGACTTGTGGATCCTTAGCTGAGGGATCACAGCAAGTTGCTGAGATGGATCCAAATTTGAGAAATTTAGATCTAGTCTTGAAGATTGATCCTCTACATTATCACACTTATCAAGATTAACTTGATCCAATGAGTGTGTGACATCATTGATGTTGTCATCTATGGTATGGTTATTAGCATCAAGAAATTCTTGATCACTATCACCATCACCATTGTTGTCTTCTGCAATTGAGATGTCTTTATCTGGTTGAGAAGCCTCTGAGCTGGAATTTGAAGGCATGCCAGATGTATCAGCTGGATTTGTCATTGTTGTGCTGATAGAAACCTCATTTGCTGAAGTTATTTCAACTGGAGCTGAAGGTGTGTGAGTTGAAGGTCTTCCTAGCTCAAATATTGGATCAGGATCACCTGTATTTAAATTTATAGTAGATCCTGCAACATGCTCACAAGATTTATTAAAACAGTTGGTAACTAAATCAAGATCAAATAGCCAATCCGGACCAGAACCAGCCACACTGGGTGTGTGCTCATTGAAAGTCACATTGGCTGACTCCTCAATAATTCTAGTTCTGAGATTGTATACTCTATAAGCTTTAGCTTGGGAAGAGTATCCAATGAAGTGTCCATCGTCTGATTTCTCAGCAAACTTGGCAACTTGATCGTTGGTATTCAAGATGGTGCAGGGACATCCAAATGACCTGAGAAAACCAATGAAAGGTTCCTCTTGTGCCAAAGTTCATAAGGAGTCTTACCATGTGTCTTAACTACTAAACTCTGTTTTGCACATAGCAAGCAGTATTAACTGCCTCTGCCCAGAAGGTGATAGGCAGTTTATAGTCAGACAACATAGTTCTTGCAGCTTCAATAAGTGTCCTGTTTCTCCTCTCAGCAACTCCGTTTTGCTGAGGAGTCCTGGGAGCACTGTATTGTCTTGTAATACCCTTTTCATCACAAAATGTATCAAGATTTGGTTCTTGAATTCAGTTCCTTGATCACATCTTATGGTTTTGACCTTGTGATCACATTGATTCTCAATCTTTAAGATGAAATTATTTAGAATCTCAGGAGTCTCATCTTTAGTTCTAAGGAAGAAGACCCAAGTGAATCTTGTAAAATCATCTGTGATCACTAGACAGTATAAGGTCCTTCCTAAACTCATTACACTGGTGGGGCCAAAGAGATCCATATGTAACAAGTGTAGGGGTGTAGTGATGGAGTTCATTTCCTTAGGCTTATGGGATATCTTATGTTGCTTCCCTTTCAGGCATGCAACACAATGATCATCACTTGTAAACTCTTTCTTTGGCATTCCAGTTAACAGATCATGCTTAATCAATTTATTCATGTTTTTAAAGTTTACATGGCACATTCTTTTATGCCATAAGAAACTCTCATCACTATTGGCTTTAGATAGAAGCATGAAACTTCTCCAGAGGGAGATGTTTCTTGCAAATCCATCTTGTACATGTTCCCTTTCCTAGGGGCTCTGAGCAGGATGTGCTCATGAGGAATGACCACACCAGGCTTGAGAACAATGCATTCATGCTCAGTAAAGAGCATGTTATGTCTTTGATCACAAAATTGGGATACACTCAGAAGATTGTACCCAAGCTCCTTAACAAAGTTTACCTTTTCAATGCTGAGCTTACCATTGTGACCTTGCCCCTTCCAGATGTAACCACCTTCATCTCCTCCCAAAGCAACTGGTCCTCCATCACTTCTCTCAAAATTATGGAGTAGAGACCTATTGCCTGTCATGTGCCTGGAACAGCCACTGTCAATTATCCAGACGTTTCCGTTTGTCTTGAGTTGTTCCTGCACAAAGAAAATGATTAGTTACATTTGGAAACCCAAGTCGTACTTGTCTTGGCTCAGTAAGTGTAATAGAAGGTAATGCAACAGTAATAGATCCTATGGTTGTACTATGAGGATCTTCAGCTATTGTTGATGGAGATTTCAGTCATTGGTCTTTCTTAGACTTCCACACCACCTTTGGACTCTTGGACTTGACCTTCAAAACCTTTGAAGCTTTTGGAACTTCACAGGTTTTGATGACTGAACCTTCGGAAGATTCTGCAGTCACTGCAGCACTTCAGTGCTTCGGAAGAACTCCTTTCTTCCGAGACCAATTTTACTTCCGAAGGTGATTTTCCATTTACCTTCTTCTTTGATTTGGAGCTTCCGAAGGAAACAGACTTTCCTTCTGAAGCTTGAGACTTCTTGAGATTCTTTGAAGTCTTTGTATTGGTCATGTGGATGGTACTCCTAGGATTGTATGGCAATCCTTAGCAATGTGAGAAGTATTTTTCACACACCACACATAACATTTTCTTCTTCAAAAGAGTCTCCTTTTGAGAGCAAGACTGGCTTTGGTCACATCCCTTCTCCACCTTCATCTTCGTAGATGCGAGATAGTTCTTTTGGGCTGTGAACTGTTCTTGGAGTTTGATGGTCCAGCTGTGCAGCAGTGGTACACAACAGCTCAGTCTTCTTCTTTGCTCTGAGATGATTTGAACATGAACCAGGACTCTTAGATGAAGAGTCTTGGTTGATGTCTTCAGTCTTTACTACTTTGAAACCTGCAGAGATAAAACTTTTTTTCTGCTTAGCATCAAAAGTAGCCTTGATTTCTTGAGCCTTCTTTGCTTTCCTTTTGCTCTTCCTGATCAAGTTCTTTCTTTTGGACTTGGTCATCACAGATGATTTCTTCTCCTCAGAAGAATAGTGGCCCTTGGAAGAATCCTCTTCTTCACTCTTCTCAAAGGAATTCTTCACTATCACTTCTTCATCATCCTCACATTATAGGATCTATGAGAGGAAGCTCATCTTCACAAGTTCCACACCTAGGATATCTTACAGACAAGATTGTATGTGGAGGAGCTATCTCATTTGATCCTAGTCCCTGTCTATTTTGATAGCACACTTTGTTGTGCAAGGATGAGGATATCATGTTTTTGAAGGTCTCTTCTTCAAAACACTTTTCTCTGCCTTGGCTTTGCTGATCACAGCTCAGCTGGCACTCAGTCAATTTAGTTATGAGATCTTGGATCTGAGTTCTAAAATCTGA
This sequence comes from Flaveria trinervia, assembly GCA_025506515.1. Classification (NCBI taxonomy): domain Eukaryota; kingdom Viridiplantae; phylum Streptophyta; class Magnoliopsida; order Asterales; family Asteraceae; genus Flaveria; species Flaveria trinervia. The sequence goes on along the minus strand of JACCIX010000334.1, from coordinate 810 downwards.
TGTTCATGTTTTAGTACTGAAATGGTTTTCTCCAAATCTCTTGTTTTGGACCAAAAGAACTAATGAGCCTAATCAGAGAAACCTCTAAGTCCCACAAGTCATCACAACAGCTGAAGAAGACCTGATCAGCTGTTCTACAAAGTCTGAAGAACACACACTGCTGAAGTATTTTTGAAGTACTGAAGACAAAGACTGAGACAACAGCTGAAGATCTAAAGTCTGAAGACTTCAACAGTACTGAAGACAAAGACTGAAGATCAACAGCTGAAAGACAAAGTCTGATGTTCAAGTACTGAAGACATCAGCTGATGTTAACAGCTGATGACAACAGCTGAAGAGGGCTTCTTCAGTTGTTGTGATGGTTTTTCTTCTTCAGTAGTTTTATTTTCCTTTTAGTAGTTTGTTTAATTTTCAGTAGTTTTATTCCTGTTCAGTACTTGTAAACAACTGAAGAGGTTTTTCTTCAGTTGTTGTAGATCAGTAGTTTATGTTTTTCAGTAGTTGTAAATAAGATGTTAAACACTTAGGAACATTTGTAAGAAGATGTCAGTGTTGACATCTTCAGTAGTTGTTAAACATCAGTAGTTATAAAACGGTTACATGTCACTTTCAAGTGCATCAGCCTACGTCATTCTTCCTTTATAAGGAAGGACACTCACCTATATCGTGCCTTTGAGGCCGACAATCTTAATGCAATATTCCTTTTGTCGGATATTTTTCTCTCTCTATAAACACACATTCTTTTATCGCCTTATATCGAATGGTTCTTGTTTGAATTTGTCTAATTCTGTGCTATTCCGCTGCTATATT
>JACCIX010001224.1:0-86388 GCA_025506515.1 Flaveria trinervia | reverse complement strand
TGGTAAGAACGGGTAAAACCCTTTTACCCATGGCCGCCTCGGTAGTTTTAAGCATTGAGTGAAGCTCACCAATGCTCTTGTCCCATGCATTCATGTTGTAATTCAACACCAATGTCTCGAACTTCTTGGTAAGGCCATTAAGGATCAAATCCGTGGCCAATTCCTTCGAGACGGGACAATTAATTCTCTCGAGGCGGTCAATATGACTTTTTATCTTAAGTACATAAGATGAAACTGATTGGTTGTCGTCCATACAACATGCATGGAGTGCTCGAACCGTTTCAAAGCGCTCAACCCTTGCTTGTTGTTGGAACGTTTCCTTCAGCTGGGTTATCATGTCATAAGCTCCGTGATGTTCATACTCCTTTTGGAGATCCGGAGTCATGCTCGCTATCATGAGACAAGACACTTGGACGGAGTCCTCAGTGTACTTCAGCCAATCGTTGTAGGCCTCTTCATCATCCTCAGTAGGCTGATCGGGGACAGGATCGTCTAAAACAAATGATCTTCTCTCTTGCTTGAGAACAATTCTGAAGTTTCGATACCAATCAATAAAATTATTATGATTTAGACGTTCCTTTTGGAGGATCACTCGTAATGATTGGGTGGACGCGGATGAGTTATCATGATTGTCATTATTGGTGGCCATCTACAAAATGTAACAAAGATCTATTTAATATTTTCGATATTGCTATTTTTATTTTTGCCTTTTAAGGTCATTTTTATATTAAAATCTAAAATCCATCATTACATTTAAATTGTGGTTAGGTGTCCTTTATCCCACGATTTAAATTAATAAGTTGGCCAACGATTGACTATTGCAACCATTTGCAACTTCTAGAGGTATGGGATCGACTTTAAACATCATATGTAAAGTCGGCATGTTAATCCCATCAACACCATTTGGAAACCATATTTAGGTGATCCATTTAACATGGTTTGCAAATCAAGTTACCCTACTTGCACACACGTGTGAGTTTACCCATATTAGTGGTTAGGTGACCTTTATCCCACCAATGTGGTATCCTCACTTTAAATCACAAGTTCCCTTTAAATGGTTAGGTGACCTTTATCCCATTAAGAGTTTCCAAATGACTCGAGTGTTGTGCAAAAGGAAGGTGTTAAACTTGTTTGTCAAAAGTTTAGAGATTTCATAATTCTAGTTTAGAAAACTCTATGTACTTGTATTTGCATGCTTTCAAATACAAGATACCCTATGGTCCTTTTAATAAAACCCATTTTATTACGAAATCATAATCTTTTTAATAACCATTCATTAACACTTAATGATTAAGAACCATTTTTGTATTAGCTTGTTAGGATCATTTATATTAAGATTGTCCACCATATCCGAATATCATACAATCATTCATAAAATCACAATTAAACAAGCATAATATTAACAAGCACAATGTGCATAACCATAGCTACTATTGTGACCACACTTGTTTGCCATCAGAAGTGTCGTAATTTGGTCTTTCCTAAGGGTTGAATACAACACAAAAAAGAGATCAACATAGACTCCCACTTGAACTTGCATCCATATGCTTGAAGTCCTTTTCTTTGTATCTTCCTCTTGTGCTTCCTTCCCAAGCATCTTCTTTTACAAAATATATATCCTAATACATATTTTCTAGTAAAAGAAAATTACTCCTAATCTATTATTACATCCCAATGAATAAATAGACAAAATACGTTTATAAACAAAGCACAAATTAATATACAACCCCATTGAAAGAATATAATCAAATAAATACATTCAATCCAAACCAAACAACACAAGGTCAAGCTAGGTTATGCACAATCATATGAACAACCATAAACATCATTCAACAAACAAAATAAACCCCATCAAACCCCAAATTTTCAGCCAACATAAACTAAAAATTAGGGTTTGTTTGTCCAAACAAACAACAACATATCAACCAATTCACATTCCCATCTTTCAAGGTTTAATCATAAGCATGAAGATATAACTTTGAAAGACATGGGGTTTATTGAATTAACCAAAATCATCCTATTATGAGTTTATAATCATCCTATAAAACCAATTTTAAAGGAGAACAACAAGCAAGCTATCCACATAACCGGCTCTTGATGCCATTGTTGGGTTTGCAAGAACATAAGTAAAACTACATAAAATCACAGCTATAATGAGCTGTGAAGAACTACCTTCCCAGCAGCTTAAAATCGACAGAAAAGTGGATGTTTGATGCTTAAAATCGGCCAAGACTTCAAGGGTAGAAGTCCTCAAGCTTGTATACCAAAAGCTTACTTGCAAACGTGTCTTGTTAGGGAGAATCTACACCAAGATCAACTCCAAAAAACCCCCTTTCTTGCTGCTGCTGTTCATAAACTTTAGGAGAGAAGAGAGAGTGTTTTTTAGGTGTTTTGCATGTGTAGTGATCAGGTTGGAGAGTCCTACACTCTTTCATAATGAGTGTGTGTTACCAAGGGAAAAGAAGGAACCCCATTTGTCCATGGGGGTGGCCGAAAGTTTTAAAAAAAGCTGGGATTCCCTCTCAATTTTATGTCTTGTGGACACATTATAAGTTCATGGACCCTCTTGGATTTTTAATGTGTGACAAGTGCAAGAACCATACTAATATGTTTTATGCACTAATCTTTAATTAAACATTTTAATTAAATATCACTAACATTACATTATCTTATGTTATTTAAACCCTTTTAAATAACAATGTGATTAATAAAATCCATCAACAAATCATCCTTATGATTTGACCCATTTCACATATAATTGTTTAGAAAACCAATTTCCTAAATTTGGTGTGTTATTATTTAATTGCATGATCACATCATCAATTAAATAATCGTTTGTGTTTGAAAAGCTTATTATTTGGGTATAACCCGACTTGGATCATAACGTACTAACCACATCAATATTCTAAGTGTCTTGGGCACATAGAATCCTATAGGTTATGCATAGATTCCTCTTGTTTTAGCTTTTCACAGATTTTGAATGAATAGTTTCTGCAGTGTTCAACATGTTCATAGCATGATTTGGTGCAAAGCTTTTCTCTTACTTCTAATGGTATTTCAGGAAATTTTGGAACTGTGGTTTCAGGTGTTGAAGTAGAAGAGTTAACCTTTAGTTGATCAGACTGAACCATTAGAGCTACTTCCTATGTATCCTCTTTAGGATCAGACTTGTCACTCTAATCATAGTCATCTTCCTCTTCATCACTTTCCACTTTTGGGTCATTATTTTCTGACCAATCTTCTTCTTGAATTTCTGCAATAAGAGATAAACTTGATGTTAATTCATTTGTAAATTGATCTGCATATGCACTCCAATCATATCTACCTTTTATGCTGACTACTAGTGCTTTCTTTGTTTCATCAGATGATTTGGTTTCATCTTTAAGCTCTGGCATAGGAAGACTTTGATAAGGCTTTTGAAAAGTCTTCTGAGCTTGTTGAAACCTTTGATTATTTGATCTTGATTGAGCACTTCTCCCATTATTCCTTGGAGCTTTGCATTCTCTTGAGAACTGCCCATAACTGTTGCAGTTAAAACATCTAGCTTTTGACTTGTCAAATCCAACAGTCTTTTTGCACTAGGCTTGTATTTCTTGTTGACATAAGAATGTTTTTGAGTCATGTAGGCAATTATCACCATCCGCCAATTCAAGTCCATCTCTTCAACATCTTCAGGATCCATCTCAAATAAATCCTGCAAAACAAAATCTAGTTGAGTTAAATGGCTACCTTGATATGGTTGAAAGCTGGCCATAAACACAGTGAATGCAGTTTTGGACTCTTCATCCTCTAATAGGATGTTAATCACATCTTTAACTTTGCTAGATTTAGCAGAGTTAGATGATGAAGAAGTCTCTATCTGAATATTTGATGATTGTGACTATGGTTTAGGAGGAGATTGAGAATGAGACTGAGTTGTATATGTAGATGCACTGGTAAATGATGAGTGAGTGAAAAATCCTGCTCCAACAAACAAATCTCCCTCTTCTTTAGAACTTTTCTCACACTTTTCCATGAATGCATTTTCTATGGTGGTTGCAGGAGAAGCAACAAACTGATATTGAGACATTGATGCTGCTCTATCATTGTTCCTTGAGCTTTCATCAATCTCCACTGATTCTATTTTTGCAATAAGAAGATCTAGATCCATTGGAAACTTCTCAGTATGCTTTAGTAGAGTTACAGTTTGTTTCCATGATGATGGTAAAGCATTGAGTAGTCTGAGATTTAAATCTTCAAGATCAGGTTTGATACCAGCTGTTGACATCTCAGTTATGAGTTGAACAAATCTGTTCATCATCTGATTTATTGTCTCTCTAGACAAATGTTGAAACAATTCTAATTGTCTTTTCAGCTTTTGTTTATTTAGATTTTGAATCTCCTTACCTCCTTCACAAATGATCTTCAATGCTTTATATAGTGTATATCGAGTTTGATATGCATCAAGCCTTGTAAGAACTTCCAAAGGTAGTCCTTTACACATCAATGAATAGGCTTTAATATCATTCTTAACTCTTTTCAGATCATCTCCTTGAAGATCATCTTTTGGATAAGGTTATTATAGGAATGTATGGTCCTTTTTCTATAGATTTCCATAGATCAGTGTCAATGGAATTAAAATGTTGTTTTAGTCTAAGAGACCAATTTTTGAAATCAGCTCTATTTTTAAGTTTTGGAACTCTATTTTCAGAATCTTGTGATTTTACCATTCTTATATTTTTGTTGTTTTCTTAGATTTTGAATTTTTTTTAAAATTTGAAAAAGTTTTCAAAGAATTTTTTTTTTAAAAAAATTCTATGTATCAAGGTTGAAACGTCTGAACAATATTCAAACGCCTCAACAGTTGATGTGTCTAAGTTGAGAGTTGTCTAAGGGAATGCCTTAGAAAATTTTTCCAAAACCTCTAAGTATTAATGCATCTGGAAGGTTTCAAGCGCCTAAACAGTTGTCAAACGCCTGAATAGTTGTTAAACCCTAAACAGTTGTCAAGCGTCTAAATAGTTGTCAAACGCCTAAACAGTTATCAAGCGCCTAACAATTATCAACTCAACAAAGGTGATACGTTTGAGATTCTTCTCTTTAACAGTACTCAACGACTGACTAAAAACGTCTACACAGTGTTATTGCGACTAACACTTAGACAAATTTTCAGTCAATCTCAGCTAATGCGACACATTCATCATCTTCAAATGAATGTAACAAACTCAAATCTTCTGAATTCTTCAAATGTTGATGAATTTGATTGAAAATTTTCGATTAAACGAGTTTTATGCCGATAAACATTCTTCTTAATATCAATTTCTTCAATTTCAACAACAAATCACTCGATTTTGAGATTTTTAGTTCGAAACTTCAAACCTTTTCTCGAACAACAATTCAACAAATTGACTTGAATTTGATGAATTTATCTGCTAATTGTGATTCAAATCATGTTTCTGATGATGAAACACGACTGAATTCACATATTTTCAATTGAATTGTATCTCAATCACAGATTCAGTTAGATTTTTGAGGTTTTTCAAGTTCGATAAACTTCAAAAAAATAATCACTAACAGCTTACCAAGAGCTCCGATACCATTTGATAGGATCAAATGAATCAATATGTGATGATTTATGAACACAATTCAATGAAATTCACACAAAGTAATCAAATCAAAACAAGATATCAATAAACTTCAAGTTTTCATTAATATCAAGCTAAGACAATTACAAGTATGAAAAGCAGAGTCGAATATCTTCTGTATTTGTTACTATCTACCTGCAAATCTAAGCTATTTATACGGAAAATAAAAAGTAAAGGAACTAACAAATCACACAAATAGTCCCTATACTATTACAAACTATCAAAAGACAAATAAAGACAACACGTTAATCTTTCTTAGAGCACTTAACATACGTACATACACATAATATTAATATTATCTTCCATCATTACGTTCATTAGCTTTGTTCATTCAACGTATTACATTATTGTTCACTTCTCTTTCTAGATCCGGTCAGACTTTACCCTCTTCGTGGCACTCAGCCACGATTACTGAGGTCGAATGACAAGGATCTTGTTCTATACTTTATTACAATAATTCATTTACATTCATTAATATGTTTGTTCTTTCATACTTGATCATTCGTCATTACTCTTATCACTCGATCTTGTCTCTTGCAATATCCCCGACTCATGCTCGAAAGCTGATGTTGTGCCAGGGCCTGCTCACAAAACCCCGACTCATGTCCGAAGACTGGCACAACACCGGGATACGCGACAAAGATCCCATACGAGTCAATCACAGGGATTGAACTCCATCCGAGTCTGTTACAACACAGACTCGCTCACCTCATAACTACACTTGGCTTTATGCCACACCCCCGAGGTTATACATAACTCGGGTAATAACACCCCCACCGTCATGGGTAACACCCCCATAGAAATGGTAACAACACCCCCACCGTCTTGGGTAACACCCCCATAGAAATGGGTAACACACCCCAACCATCATGGGTAATACCCCCATAGAAATGGGTAACAACACCCCCACCGTCATGGGTAACACCCCCATAGAAATGGTAACAACACCCCCACCGTCATGGGTAACACCCCCATAGAAATGGGTAACAACACCCCCACCATCTTGGGTAACACCCCTGTACAAATGGGTAACAACAGCCCCGCCGTCGGGTAACACCTCTGAAGGTCGGTCACAAAGACCGAAACCCTTGCGTGCTCACTTTAGGATTTGCTAAACTCACGGGATAGAGCTTTAGGCATTTTGAGCCATGCACCTCTGTACATATTGCTTTTAAGCCTCTCTGTACTTCTCTCTTTAGTTCATTAATTCATGCATGCATTCATTACGTTCCTCTTTTCATTATCTTCCACATTACGTTACATAATACTTTCATTACATTTATTAATGTTCAACGCAAAGCCAAGGGAAGACATACATACATAATAAGGAGCACACATAAACATAAACATACACCATCCCCAATACAGGCACATCATACATACATAACACACATCAAACATCAGCCATCACATCATAACCAGGCTTATCTCTCCATATTACCCCTTAAAAACCACTTAGAAAACCTTAAGTCCAAATTAGGGGAATGGGACCTTCCAGGCGCATGAGCATACAAATTCTAAATGTAAATCAGTCTGGGCGCATGGGAACTATTTGGGTGCTTCTGCCCTGATTAGGCGCATCAACACTTAACATTTTAATACTTTGGGCGCATGGAACAATTGAGGCGCATGGGCCATCTCTGCTGGGCGCATGGCCAACCATTTTAGGCGCATGGGCCATCTGCTGGGCGCATGGCCAGCAACAGGATGCCTGGCCAATTACTGGGCGCATGGGCCTCCCCTTTGGGCGCATGGGCCTTCCCTTTGGGCGCATGGGCCTCCATTTTGGGCGCATGGGTCACTCCTTTGGGTGCATGGGCCACCCTTTTCACGCATGGCCAGCAATTTAGGCGCATGGACCACTGTTCATGTTCGTCTGAATCATTCTAAAATGTTTTCTATGTTACTAATTTCACCGATTCTCATTCTAAGCATACCCAAACACAGATCTAACATACTAAGGGCACCTAAGCATGTAATCATCATCTCTAACTCATAAGACAAGTCTAAAACATACATACATACATACAACACTCGGACATAAAGCTGTAAATCCATAGTTTTACTTGAAAACATCACTTGGTATGCATAATAGCCCCAAACAAGTTGAAAATCAGTAAAAGAGGGGTTCTAGAAACTCACCTTGAGCAGCTTTTGAGTAACACTCTTCCCGTTCAAGACCCACCTTCGATTCAACTCTTGAATCCCGAAAACAAACACTTTTGAAGCTGCTTCTTCCACTTTCTCTCTCTAGAACCAGGGTTCTCTCTCTTCTTTCTTCTTTTCAGCTGATTGAAGAAGATGAAGAAGAAATGGGCAACCATGCCCATTTAAACCATAAAGTAAAAGGTTTGTACTTTGTACACTTTTCCCCCTCCACTTGTGCTCATTATCTTTTCGTTCTAATTACTTTTCTTTTCCTTTCCTTTAAATAAAATTTCAGGGTGTTACAAGTGTACCCCCCTTAAAGAGGTTTCGTCCCCGAAACCTGTCCCTTCTCGAACTGTTACGGGTAACACTGTCTCACCTATTCTTTGATCTTGCATTTAAACTCAGATCCCTTTAGGCTTCACTGCACCCGCACAAGTGAAACCATCATCCCCCTCAGTCTATTCTCTTCTTCTTATTAGTAATGGTCACTAGTTGCTCCATGTGGTTGGATACTTTGTCCATCTCAGTGTTCTCTAGTAGCGTGATCATATCCTTATCGGTTGAGCTTTTTCTTAGACGAGATGCATGGAACATCAGATGAATTCCACTTAACTCACCAGGTAGCTCCAGTCGATGTGACACTCCTCCTACCTAAGCAACAACTGGGAATAACCCTCTTCACTTTAGTATTAGCTTTACTCAACTCCAAACCAAGCAATCTGCTTTCCTGGTCGAAGCCTTCCTCATACTTCATTGTCGTAGGTCGTCACCGAACTCTGGTTGTGCACGGTTGAGCAATCCACCTTCTTGCAACACTTGGGGTTTAAGTCATAGACTACTGATCAACTCACCCGGAGATGCATGTCTACCTACCTATGTCATTCTTGAACAGCCTAGCAGGAACAAACGCTCTCTCTCAATTCTATCACACAATCCTCTAGGGTATTAGGTAACCTGGTAGACTTACTAACAGCAATTCTTACATCAAAGGGCTCATCGATCTTCCTACCCCTAACGTGCAACATCATAGAAAATAGCAGCAACAAAACTACTACTAACGTCACAATTAAAGCATAGATGCATAAATCTAAACTTGCAAGAACGTACGTGATGTTACCTCGGAGTCTGACCTAGCCTCCTCCCGGTCATAGCAAAGGCTCTAGCCCTCACCCTCTATTTTCCTTCCTTGTACCAGAGCTTCCTCTGATCTTCTTCGTTCCCGAACCTTCCGCTCTCGGCTTCTTCCAATCCCTGCTCATGTGACCTTCCTCACCACAGGAATAACACCTCCCCATACCGTAGTTTTTCGCCACATGTCTGGTCCTCCCACAACGGAAACAAACATTGCCCCCCAGCCTGCATTCCCCGGGGTGCCTGTGTCCATACTTGTCACACCTTTTTGACCCCGCACCAGTTATGATCACACGTTGATCATCCACTCATGCACCTTTCTCACCTGGAGCGGTTCCGCCACGTTCCAATCGCTTCCCGTTCCATCCTTGATCACCGTCTCCTTTCTTGCTACTTTCAGTCGCCATCACACATCTTTCATCATACAATCTCCCTGCCAAATCGACCGCCGACCTAAACGTGCTCGGCCAGGCAACGATCATGTGCCTACGGATGTCCGCCGGCAAGCCTTGAATGTACCTCTTGAACTTTCGTGAAAGAGGTGTCACCTCATCCGGCACCAGACGTGCCATCTCGTTGAATTTAGCGGTATATTCCTCATGTGTCATCGTTCCCGCCTCCGCTGCAAGAACTCTCTTTCAACTTTATCCATCTCACGGTGAGGACAAAATTCCTCAATCACCAGCCTTTTCAACTCTGGCCATCGCATCCTCCCGATAGCCCTGCTTCCTCAACCTGGACTATATTTTCCCACCAACACAAGGCTGAGTCCACAAAAGAATGGGCAGCAAACTTCACCTTCTGATCCTCCCGACACTCGCTGATATTCAATACCGCTTCCATCTCTCTTACCCATCGGTGAGCAGTAGCAGCAGTGCCGTTTCCATCAAAAGTTGGGGGCTTGCATGGTTTAAATGCCCCATAATTACAGCCTCGTGCCGCCTCCAGCGCAGGCTCTTCCTCTTCGTCCTCTTCGTCATTGAAGAAAACCATTTTAGTCTCGGGTCGTCTCTTTTCGCCCGAAGGCCTATCCCCTTCTTGTCTCTCCTCGTCTCTAACAACCTTTATAACTTCCATCACCACAGATGGTAGGATCGTCTGCATAACCTGATGCACTTCCTCCTTGACCGCCTCTCTCATCGAGGCTCTCTGATTAGCATGCTTATCACCGCCCTCCTGATGAGGGGTCTCGGGTTCCTCATGGGCCGTTCCTTCAGCCCTGACCTTCTTCTTGTGACACGTGGTTCAGCACCACGTCCACCACCACCTCCACCTCGTGAAGCTTTCGAAGATCCGCCACCAACCATCTTCTAACACACTATAAGATTCAAACACTAACGCGGTCATTCAAGGTAATAACTCAGTTTATGTCAAGTATAGTAAGTCTCTAATTACAGTGGCCAGTTGTGATTAGCCACCTACTTTACTCTTCATACCCCAAGCATTTCCTATCCCGACTACATCAGTATCTAAATCTACACATAGCACACAAGCCACATTACATGCGCACATAATGCTGGTTAACATTAACTTACATAAAACGTTTACATAAAACCTTTACTTGCAGGCACGTAGCTACTAGGACTAGCATTCCTTTTCCTTATAATTCATTCTCAGTTTAAGATTAGGTTTTCAAAATATTTACCCAATTCACTTAAACTTTTGCTTTGATACCAACTTGTAAGGCCTCGTTCCCGGGACCTTACAGCTACTGGTTCATCGCACGTAAAACATTATAAAATATACGTTAATTTTGCAGCGGAATTTAAAACATTCATGAATAACTAAAAACATGTCATTTATGACATCTGTTTTCATCTCAAAATACAAGACATGTCAAATACAGATGCCAGCCTCAAAATGCTCCCAGTACTTATGCATCCATGCCTGCAACTCCTTAGCATCAACATATACATGCCAACTATCACGCATACAAAAGTCAGCGACGCTGAGTGAGTTCGAGTTTTATAATAAAATACTTTACTTTCGTTAAAACCGTTCTTTCAAACATACTATACTATACAACCGTTCGTGATCTGCATCATACGTACACAGATAATATCATTATTATCTTCCATCATTATGTTCATTAGCTTTGTTCATTCAACGTATTACATTATTGTTCACTTCTATTTCTAGATCTGGTCAAACTTTACCCTCTTCGTGGCAGTCAGCCACGATTACTGAGGTCGAATGACAAGCATCCTGTTCTGTACTTTATTATGATAATTCATTTACGTTCATTCATATGTTCGTTCTTTCATACATGATCTTTCGTCATTAATCTTAACACTCGAATCTTGTCTCTTGCAATATCCCCAACTCATGCTCGAAAGCTGATGCTGTGCTGGGGCGTGCTCACAAACCCCCAACTCATGTCCGAATACTGCCACAACCCGAATACGCACCAAAGATCCCATACGAGTCAATCATAGGGATTGACTCCATCCGAGTCTGTTACAACATAGAGTCGCTCACCTCATAACTATGCTTGGCTTTCTGCCACATCCCCGAAGTTATACATAACTCGAGTAACAACACCCCCACTATCATCGGTAACATCCCCATAGAAATGGGTAACAACACCCCCACCGTCATGGGTAACACCCCCATATAAATGGGTAACAGCACCCCCACCGTCGTGGGTAATACCCCCATAGAAATGGGTAACAACACCCCCACCATCTTGGGTAACACCCCCATAGAAATGGGTAACAACACCCCCACCGTCGTGGGTAACACCCCCATAGAAATGGGTAACAACACCCCCACCGTCGTGGTAACACCCCCATAGAATGGGTAACAACACCCCACTTTCGTGGTTGTTGGACCAAAAGAACCAATGAGCCAGATAAGAAAAACCTTTAAGTCCCACAGACGTCACAACAACTGCTGAAGTCCACAACAGCTGAAGACAACAACTGATTACAAAGTCTGAAGACACAAGTGCTGAAGACAAATCTGAAGACACAAGTGCTGAAGACAAAGTCTGAAGACACAAGTGCTAAAGACAAAGTCTGAAGAAAAGTGCTGAGGACAAGTACTCAAGACCAAGTATTAGACGTTGTCACAACAGCTGAAGAGGTCTTCTTCAGTAGTTGTGACGGTTTTCTTTTCAGTAGTTTTATGTTTTTCTTTTCAGTAGTTTTGTAAAACGACTGAAGAGCTTGTTCTTCAGTCGTTGTAGTTTTCGTAGTTTCTTATGAGTAGTTTTATGTTTTGTACTTAGCACTCTGATATATTCTCAGTAGTTGTGAACATTTCAGTAGTTTGTTAAGTTTTAGTTATTTTTGTAATAAATCTGCCAGATGTCACTATCCCGTGATATCAGCAGTGATTGCACTCTATATAAGGAGTGTCAACCTAATTGTAATCGGCGAATGATCGAGCAGAAACATTTGATATAATTGAAACATTCCTTTTCACAGAAATATATTCTCTCGTTACAACCGTATTTGTTCTTAATGCATACGAGTATCAAATTCTTTCTATAATTTGTCTAATTCTTTATCTTATTCCGCTGCATTACACTCTAATCCATCAAACTTGAGATCACTGATCCTGTCAAATGGTATCAGAGCAGGTTAATCATTGATCGATCTAATAATTGATCATTGAAACTGCTATCCAAGATCCAAGTTTGATTGAATTAGCATTTTTGCAAGAAACAGTTATAGAGATTGAACTTCTGTATTTTTGGTCATTCATCCTGAGATTTATTCTTGGTTTTCATTGAGTCTGTTGTGGTCTATGTAAAATCTTTTAAAAGCTTGAATTAAATTGTATTTGGACCTAAAATGACTACTCCTTCCAATGATCCTCACAATACTGGTTCCTCAACCAAGCCTCCAATGCTGGTTAGGAGTGAGTATAACATATGGCAACGACGAATGCTCCATCACCTGTCTGTTAACAGCTCAGGTTGTTGGACATTAGTGGTACATGGTCCACACAAGCCTATGGTGAATAACCGGAAACCAATCAAATGGTTCTGAAGAGGAGGGAGCAATATTCAGATGAGGATAAGAAATTGTTTTAGATTGATGCAAAAGCCCATGGAATTCTAGCCATGGCACTGCCCAATAAAATCTATTCTAGGCTAATGCATTAGGAAACTGCCCATGACCTATGGAATGCCTTGAAAGAACAATTTGGAGGAACGGATGAGGTCTTGGCAAATAATAGAGAAATCCTTGCCCAATAATATGAAACATTCTCTCATAGGAAGGGTGAGACACTGACTCAACAGTTTGAGCGGTTCTCTTGTTTGATCTCTGAATTAAAAATGGTCAAACATTGTACACCAATAGCCAGATGAATAACAGATTTCTCAGATCACTGCCTGAGAGATGGGACACATATACTATTGTCCTACGCTCCAGTGCAAATTTGGACAAACTATCTCTCACCCAACTCCATGGGAAATTGCTCACATTTGAGAGAGAGATAGAACAGAAATGAAAACTGTCATCATCTGGAAAGCTCACTCTGACTTTGTACTAGGAAACACTGCCTTGGTAAGTCATGATTCAGAGTATGCAGGATTAGAATGCCACTATGATGAGCATATTGATTTCACCTCAAACAATTCTAATCATGCCTTTTGAGTGTTGATTGTCATTCTGGAAATAATAGTGACAATCTATGCTTATCATGGATGATTTGAAGGGCATTGCTCATGATGATTTAGAAGAGATGGATATTTTGAGCCAAATGGCCTTGATCAATATCAGATCTCAAAAATTCTACAAGAGAACTGGCAGGAAATTTCCTGGACTCTCTGACAAAACCAAAGTCGGTTTTGACAAGAGCAAGTTGAAGTGTCACAAAGCCACAGGCTTGGACACTTTGCAAGAGAGTGTAGATCAACTGGATCTAACACCTGTGCCCCCTTTTTGACTTTTCCAAATAACAATTCACAATCCAAAGGGCAACATTCTGCTGGTTCTAGTCATTCATCACAACCTCAATCTCCTGCATATTTTGTTCCTTAGGGTCAAATGCCATATCCTTATCCCCGCTATTATATGCCACAGTCAAATCAAGTTCAAGCTCCTATAGTACCACAACCTCATGCACTACAAGAACCTCAACCATCTCCATCTCAATCACAACCTCATCACAGCTTCTTCACACCTGGAGTCGTTGACTGGAGTAGCTTACCTGATAACTTGTCTGGTCACACTGAGCAATACTATGCTGGTGCTAGTCAACATGGTGGTGAACACCCTTTTGGAAATCTTGCTCTCATGGCCCTGGAGTCTACTGAGGGTTTCTGCTCAAATGCATCATCTTCACAGGTAACTCAGGTATCTTCAGAGGCTAAAGCCAAGTTATGTTTTGAATCATGCATAACTGCCTTTGTCTCTATTAGAGAGGCAAATGTAGCATTAATAAATCAAAAAATTGAGTTTGAGAAAATCATTTCCAAAAGAAAAGCTGAGTATGAGTCTGCTCTAACAGTAAAAGTGATGAGATTTATAAGCTTAAATGCCAATTAAATGATGAAAAGGCCAAGCTAGAGGTTATTCTGGAAGACCATAGGAGTCTCAAAGAAAAACTTGCAGTTACCCAAGTTGAGGGTGACCGCTGGGTCTCATCATGCAAGGGATTTGAAATGCTTCTTAGCAAGCAAACTGCTTCAAATGTGAAGTTTGGTATTGGTTACAACCATACTGCTCCACCAACAAACTTTACTCCTAACTCCATAGTTAAGCCTGAAAGTGAAAGCAATCTCCAAACCACATTATCGTGTGAATCATTCTCCAACGATAATCTAAGATCAGAGAATGAAACCAGTGTTAGATCTCAGCAAATAAAAGACTGATGGTCTAACTACTTAGACTCATATGAAGCTGAGTACTTCAGATGTTGTTCCTCAGTGTACCCCAAGTACTGAAAGAGACCCAACATCTGAAAAGCCTTTCAAATCAGTTGATATACAAGGACTAGCAACTGCTGAGGAATCCATCAAACGGTCTATTAGGACGGATGGAAAACAGTTGAATTACCAGTCTTCAGTTGTTACAAATCCTTTTGTACCTAGTACTGATAGGAGGAAAGTACTGAAGATCACAACTTCAGTAGTTTCCACTTCAGCAGTAGAGATGTCCAAGATGAAGAATAAACCATGTGAAATTTGTGGTAAATTCAATCATCTATCTGATGAATGTTGGTACAAAAAGGGTTTAAAACTCAAAGGGATGAGCTCATTAAACTAGAAATAAATAAAATGAAAACTGAGTTTGAGACCAAGTTGTACCACAATCATCTCAACCTGATAAACCCAAGGCCTTACCCAAATCCACTAAGAAGGATGCGGTTTATCAGAAGACAGCTGATATTGTTCCTCATGATAAACATAAGACTAAATCTGTGAAATCTAAGAAGGAGGAAATGGTGGGTCATAGGAACTCATCAAAAACAAGCTCTGGAGTGTCAAATGAATTGAAGCTCGAGCTTCAATCAGAGACAACTTGTTATGATGGTTCAGCATCTGTTGGGGAGAGTTAACCACTTGAAGCCCATGTGATCAAACCACTGGAAAGGAATTCCAGGTCCAAATCTATTTCAGCACCATCTCCATCTTCATCAGCTGTTAATCATGAGAAACCAGCTATGGTTAATCTGTTGATAAAGTCAGTCCCAAAACCAAAAAGGTTTGGGTCTCCAAAGCTATCTAGTTTCTTATGATTTTGCAGGGTTCTTCAGCATGCCAGAGAAGCATCTGGTATGTGGACAATGGAGGATCCATGCACATGACTGGGAGCAGCTCTCTTCTTCATGATTACTCTCAAGGAAAGAAGGGATTTGTCTCATTTGGAAATGATACTAAAGGTTACATCATTGGAAAGGGATTGTGTCTAATGGAGATATTAGATTTGATGATGTCAACCATGTGGAGAATCTCAAATACAATCTGTTGAGTGTCAGTCAGATGTGTGACAAAGGACATATTGTCCTTTTCACAAGCCAGAACTGTAGGATTCTGTCTTCCAAGGTTCTGAGCCTGATTGACAAAGTACTGGATGATAATACTCTCCTGAAGGCCAACAAGAGGAAGAGTATATGCCTTGGATTTGTCAA
Source organism: Flaveria trinervia (assembly GCA_025506515.1). NCBI lineage: Eukaryota > Viridiplantae > Streptophyta > Magnoliopsida > Asterales > Asteraceae > Flaveria > Flaveria trinervia. Next base: position 70,396 of record JACCIX010001224.1, on the reverse strand, counting down.
AGAAAATTGAGTTAAAAAGCCGTCCATGCTTGTTCTCCAAGGCCTCTCTCCAAGAATCCAAACTGTGGCATAGAAGGCCGGGTCATGTTAATCTCAAAAACATGAATCAGCTGATCCACAAGAGTTTAGTGAGAGGTCTTCCAATAAGGAGTTCAATTGTGATGAAATCTGCACTGCATGCTTAAAAGGCAAACAACATAAAGTTTCATTCCCACCGATAGAAGATACAAGTCTAATGCCTGCTTACAACTACTGCACATGGATCTTTTTGGTCCTGTGAAGGTAATGAGTATGGCAAAGAAGAAATACTATCTGGTAATTGTGGATGATTACTCTAGATATGTATGGACTTTCTTCTTGCATTCAAAGGATGAGGCTGCTCAGTCCATTATGAACTTTGTGTTACACGTTGAGAAGCAGTATTCCCTACCAGTTAAGTGTGTGAGGAGTGACAATGGTACTGAATTCAGGAACCACACTCTTGATGAGTTTTACTTGTCAAAGGGAATCAAGGCAGTATAGCATCCCAAGGACTCCAGAGCAAAATGGAGTAGTGGAGAGAAAGAACAGGACCTCATTGAAGCTGCAAGGTCCATGTTGGCTAATTCTGGTCTGCCACTGACTTTTTGGGCTGAAGCTGTCAATACAGCTTGCTATGTACAGAATAGAGTTCTAGTAAATCAGAGGTTGATGAAAACTCCATATGAAGTTCTTCATTATTTGGCCCCTTTGATTTCATTCTTTAGAGCATTTGGGTGTCCCTGTTACATTCTCAACACAAAGGATTAACTCCTAAAGTTTGATTCTAAGGTGGATGTAGGGTACTTTGTTGGTTATTCATCAACTTGAAAAGCATACAGAGTCTTCAACTGGAGAACAAAGATGGTTAAGAGACTCTACATGTTAAGTTTAATGAATCTCCAAAGGAGAAGATTCCCCAAAGCCCTGTGGAGCTATTTGATTTGGACATACTGCAATATGTTCCTTATCAAACTCCTGCTGTTGCTCATGACAACAGTTCACACATCTGGTGGTACTGCTGGTGCTGATGATGATGATGATAGCCGTACTCACCTTTTCAAGTTTAGTGATCAACTGCCTGATTCAGCTAGACCTGATATTCCTGTAGCTCCAGTAGCACAATCCACAACAAATGCTGATGAGATTTCTACAACTTCAACTTCCTTTGAATTACCATCTACTCATTGGTTTCAAGGAAATGCTTCACCATCACCATCTGTTGCTGCTGAGCCTGCTAAAAACACTTGCACAGATCTTATTATGTACCAAGATCTGAAGAATCACCCTATGTCTCAAATCATTGGTGATATCAATGCTGGCGTTTCAACCAGAAGTCAATTGTCCAATTTCTGCTTCTACGCTCTCTTCATCAGTCAGATAGAGCCAAAGAGTTATCATGTTGCACTTAGAGATAATGGCTGGGTTGAAGCAATGCAGCTTGAGCTTCTTCAGTTCAAAAAGCAGCAAGTGTGGGAGCTTGTTCCTCTTCCCCCAGCTAAGTGTGCAATAGGCACTAATAGGTGTTTAGGAATAAAACAGATGAAAATGGGCTTATTGTTAAGAACAAGGCCAGACTGGTCATTCAGGGGTTTGCATAAGAAGAAGGCATTGATTATGATGAAACCTTTGCCCCTGTAGCCAGACTAGACGCAATTAGATTGTTCTTAGCCTATGCTGCACTCCACAATCATAAAGTTTTTCAAATGGATGTTAAATGAGCATTTTTATATGGTAAAATAAAAGAAGAAGTTTATATGTGTCAACCACCAGGTTTTGAGGAAAATAAACACCCAGAATGGGTATACAAGCTTGATAAGGCTCTTTATGGGTTGAAACAAGCTCCTAGAGCCTGGTATGAGACATTATCTAACTTTCTTCTGCAAAATAATTTCACTAGAGGCTCCATAGATAAACCTTATTTACAAAGAAGGTGGATCAGCATAAGCTACTTGTTCAAATTTATGTAGATGATATTATTTTTGCATCCTCTGATCCACAGTTGTGTGATGCCTTTACAAAGTTGATGCAACAGAAGTTTGAAATGAGTGCCATGGGAGAATTACAGTTCTTTCTGGGTTTGCAAATCAAACAAAAGGCTGAAGGAATTTTCATTCATCAGTCCAAATACACAAAAGATCTTTGGGAAAAGTTTGATTTACAAAACTGTAAGCCCTGTTCTACTCCCATGTGCAACACCACACAACTGGATACAAATCAGAAAGGTAAAGTGGTTGATGAAACACTTTATAGATGTATGATTGGGTCCTTGATGTACTTAACAGCTTCTAGACCAGATATTATGTTTGTTACATGTGTTTGTGCTAGATTTCAGGCTGCACCTAAGGAGTCTCATTTGATTGCAGTCAAGAGAATCTTTAGATATCTGCAAGACACTCCATCTCTAGGTTTATGGTATTCTACTAGACATTCTGGTAAATTAGTTGCTTTTTCTGATAGTGACTATGCAGGGTGTAAGTTGACAAGAAAGTCCACTTCTGGAGGATGCCAATTCTTAGGCAACTGCTTGATTTCTTGGCAGAGTAAGAAGCATACCTCAGTTGCTACATCAACTGCTGAAGCAGAGTACATTCCTGCTGCAAGCTGTACATCTCAGGTACTCTGGCTTCAAAACCAATTATTGGATTATGGCATAACAGAGACTAAGACCCCATTGTTAATGGACAGTTCTTCTGCTCTTTGTATTGTCAAGAATCCTGTCCAACACTCTAGGACTAAACATATTGAAATCAAACACCATTTTATTAGAGATTGTTTTGAAAAAGGTCTGATTGATCCAAAATTTGTTCCTAGTGCTGATGAGCTTGCAGACATTTTTACTAAGCCCTTGGATAGCACAACTTTCCAAAACCTAGTGCTAAGGCTTGGTATGCTGCAGCTAGAATAAGTGACAACTATTGATGATCTCAGCTCACAAGTACCGATGATCATTAGTTTATTAGTGTCATATATAAGTACTGAAGTTATCCTACCTTCGGAAGTTTTTAAAACTACTGGAGCTTAACTTCTCAGTACTCCAAGTACTTTATTTGTTAAAACAGCTGATGTAGTTACAACAGCTGATGCAGTCACAACAGCTGATGTAGCTACAACTGCTGATGTCAGAAATGCAAATAAGTACTGATGACCAATGACACGTCTGAAACTCAGATCTAAGTTTGATGAGTAAGTGTGGAGGTCAGACTGAAACAGCTGAAAAGCTATGAATTGATGAAAACAGCTGATGAGAAATTTCTCTTCAGTCGTTTATACAACTACTGTTTCATTAAAACAACTGAAGCCAAAACTATGTCTTCAGTAGTTTACAACTACTGAAGACTAACACCAAGTCTTGAGCTGTTTACAACAACTGATGGCAAAACCACTGTCTTCAGTAGTTTCACAACTACTGATGACAAACACCAAGTCCTAAGTTGTTTACATCATATGAAGTCAAAACCATGACCTTCAGTAGTTTCATAAATACTGATGGTTAACACCAAGACTTCAGCTGTTTCAACGTCTGATGGTCAAAACCAAGTCTTGAGTTGTTTTATTACAACTGATGACAACACCACCACTGTCAGTCGTTTTAAACCTCTGAAGGTTAATACCATGTCATCAGTAGTTTCAAACAGCTGATGACCACACCAAAACCTTCAGTAGTTTTCTTTCAGCCTTTTCCTATCCCAACCCTATAAATACCTGTCTTCTTCTCAAACGTTCCATTAGCCGTTCCTCTGACCTTCATACTTTCAAAAATGGCAACCATGAGTCTAAAACCCAGACATAATTGCGTCGCCTACCTCACGAAATCGGCCTTCTGGAAAAAGTTTGATCACGCCATAGACCTAATGGCTGATTCTCAGTATAGTACTACTCTGCTCTTAAACCCGACCATCTACCCAGAGTCACTAAGTCAGTTTTGGTCCAATGCCTACATTCACACTAATGTGCCTTCCGGCCAAATTTCTGTTCGGTCATTGGTCAACCAAAAACAAGTAGAGGTTACACCTGATAGCATTCGTCGAGTGCTAAATTTACATGATGCTACTGCTGTGACTGAGTACCCGAAGGGCACAACTGATATATCCTTCATCAACAATGGGTACGACGGAAATCTTCGAGCTGCTACCATACTGAAGAAGAACTTCCCTGATGCTAAAAGACTGATATTTCATATGGTGAATGTTTGCTTAGCCTCGACGACATCCTCATTGGATCAAATGTCTTCCCGGTGGCAACAGGTATTATATTCAATTCTACATCACCAACTTTAAATTTTTCACAAATTGTGTTTCTAGAAATCAAAGATCTGGCACAAAAACCTGTGGGAAACAGATGGCTATTATATCCCAGGTTTCTGATGGCCATAAATTTAATTGAATTACAAACTGATGGCCTTGTTGGCCTTGGAGTCCCTGCACCAGTTGTTCTAGCTGAAGTATACTCCAGGCATAACTCCGACCAAGCTCTCAAAGAAGCTGCCCATTTGCTCAAACCCAAGCAAAGGGAACCCACAGCTTCAACTGCCAGATCCAAAGTCCCCACCAAGCCAAAATCCAAACCCAAACAAGCTAATCAGGGAGACGAGTCCCCTGATGATGCTCCTGTACCACCCAAACAGGATTAACCTACTGGTTCAAACCCTCCAGTAGTGTCAAAGACTCAACTAGCAATAGCCGCACATGAATCCTCTCAAAAGGATCCTGTTGCAACCACTTCTGGGGAAACCACATTACTGAGACCTCTCTCACTTGAGGAGGTTATCATTGAAGAGCATCCCTCTCCCCGAATGCAATCAAATTCAGTCCCCTCTCCACATGCAAATGCCCCCCAAAGTCCAACCATTATAATTGCAAACGTGCTGACTCAGCTGCATGCCTCTCCTCCTCCCCAACAAACACCAACAAAGGGGAGAACCATAGCAATTGAGGAAGAGGATCAACATGCTTCTGACAACCCACACGACCAGGGTTTAAATGTTCTATCTCCTGGTGTGGATATGGAGATCATAACATCTGGTGAGGCTGCCACCTCTTCTGAATCAGCATATGATCAGACAGAGGTTGGTAACATAACTAAGACCTCACCAAAGGCAACAGCTGATGAAGGACAAAGTCCTGAGGCTGGAAGTCCCCAGTTCCAAGACAAAGGGGCACATGCTACATCTGGTCTACACCCAGTGCATGTACATCCTGCTATAAGCAGGAGGTCAGGTGATTCAGCATCTGCTGATGATGACCTGGGTTTCTTTCATGATGTTCTTGAATCCTAGAGGAGGAAGTCAGTAGGCTGCAAAAACTACTTGACCAACTCTCTCAGGGAGAAAGACCATGTACTACCACATCAACCCAACAGATGGCACCTTCCTCTGAAGGTCACTTAAACACACAGCCACTCAAAGAATCTCAGCCACCTGCCTCTATTTTTGGCACCATTTCTCAGGACCAAAACCCCCCTGAGCAGATGGATGCTATCCCTCAAAATCCCCTATCTCTCATCACACCGCAGATAACTGAACTTGTCATTAAAACTGTTGATGAGAGACTTTCTTCTGTCTTACAACTATAGTGGAGGATGTACTGAGCAAAAACTTTCTGCTGCTCAACCCTTAAAATCAATGCACCCAAAAGGGGGAGAGTACAACAGTGAAAGAAAAGAAAAGAAAAAGAACTGAGGATGAGAAGGCACAAGAGAAAACCAAGTAGTTGGAGAAGGAAAAGGAACAACAACTGATCACTTACAAAAGAAAGAAAAGTGCTGGTGATCAAAAGAATGCTGAAGAAAAATCCTTGGAGGAGCTGATAAAAGATGCAGATGAAGAACACAACCGATCCATGGACAAAATCATTGAGCAACTCTTCAAGCAAGATTTTGATACAGCCAAACTAGACAGTGAGATCAGGAGGTTGGAAGTAAATGAAATCCAAAATAGATGGGCTGGGTACAGTGTGCTGGAGAAAGAGAGATTGGAGATCATGATTCGATTCATAGCCAAATATTTAGGAAGATCACTGATGGAGATTCGTTCATGGACCAGAGATAGCATTCTAGCTATAGCCACCAGAATCTGTTTGTCTGAGCAATTTCATAAGCGGATAATTATTGAAGCACTTGATGAGGCTGGAGCTGGGAAAAGGCTTGAAATGGCAAAACTCACAAAAGCCAAACTTACACCCAAAATGCTTGAACAACCTTCCTAATCACCCACTCAAAAACAGCCTACCCCTCAAATCTCCAAACCAATCTCAAAACTCAAATCCAAACATCCTCAATCCTCAAAACCAATTCCTTTACCACAAAAACAACCCAACCATCATCCAGTGATGCACCTAGAAGGAGGAGAAGGGTGCTGAGGATAGAAGAAGATGAAGAAGAAGATGATGAAGATGATAGTCTGCCACTCTCTGCTGTACTAAGGGTACCAGAACCCAGGAGTCAACTCATGATCACACCTGACTCACAAAGGGAAATGGTTAGAGTCAAAATAGAAGATAAAGAACAGCTGAAGCAGCACAATGAGAAACTACTGAAGATAGTTGACAAGGAATTTCCCCAGTCATCATCTATACAAGCCATGAAAGGGCATGCTCAGAGGCTGTACACTCTCAGACACACATTTCAGTATCAAAAAGAGAGAGTGAGATACAATGGCCAGGTTAGAAAAACAATAGACTTGACAATCATGTTGGCCATTGTAGTCTCACCTTGGGAAATACTCGATGAATTCAAGAAGGCTCATCAATGAACCCCTCAAGCCTTATTGGAAAACAAGATGATCAAAAAGGGGTTATTATATAAGAAGCTTGAAGACATTAAGAAGAATGAGCTCCAGTTACTCCTTGAGGGCACCCATCCTCATGAATTTGTCTATAGGGAGATAACTACTGTGGAGTTGAAGAATGGCAGTACTGTAAAGTACCTATCTAAGTACTATGGTCCAGAGTTCTTCTTTGAAGGAGGAGTAGAAGAACTCTCCAAGGAGGAACAAGTTGTTCTCCTTAAGGCCTATGTTCGTGAGTCTTACAGACTCGTAAATGGGAAGTAGGTTTCATGGTTGGGATCACAACTCTATGTCCAGATTCCCCAAAACAGAGTTCCCCTCCATACTTAGCCAAACACATGATTAGAAACCTCTTCCTGGCCTGTGCTGATCCGATTCTCTGAAGCTGATCAAGAGAAGTCTTTGCCAACAATAAGTGGGACCTCAATAAAGTTAAAGGTTTTGGCTGCATTGGTTCAGGGGGAGTTTGTTGGACCAAAAGAACCAATGAGCCGGATCAGAAAAACCTTTAAGTCCCACAGATGTCACAATAACTGCTGAAGTCCACAACAACTGATTACAAAGTCTCAAGACACAAGTGCTAAAGACAAAGTCTGAAGACACAAGTGCTGAAGACAAGTGCTAAAGATAAAGTCTGAAGACACAAGTGCTGAAGACAAAGTCTGAAGACAAGTGCTGAAGACAAGTACTGAAGACCAAGTATCAGACGTTGTCACAACAGCTGAAGAGGTCTTCTTCAGTAGTTGTGACGGTTTTCTTTCGATAGTTTTATGTTTTTCTTTTCAGTAGTTTTGTAAAACGACTGAAGAGCTTGTGTCTTCAGACTTTGTCTTCAGCACTTGTGTTCAGACTTTGTCTTCAGCACTTGTGTCTTCAGACTTTGTCTTCAGCACTTATGTTCAGACTTTGTCTTCAGCACTTGTGTCTTCAGACTTTGTAATCAGTTGTTGTCTTCAGCTGTTGTGGACTTCAGCAGTTGTTGTGACGTCTGTGGGACTTAAAGGTTTTTCTGATCCGGCTCATTGGTTCTTTTGGTCCAACAAACTCCCCCTGAACCAATGCAGCCAAAACCTTTAACTTTATTGAGGTCCCACTTATTGTTGGCAAAGACTTCTCTTGATCAGCTTCATAGAATCGGATCAGCACAGGCCAGGAAGAGGTTTCTAATCATGTGTTTGGCTAAGTATGGAGGGGAACTCTGTTTTGGGGAATTTGGACATAGAGTTGTGATCCCAACCATGAAACCTACTTCCCATTTACGAGTCTGTAAGACTCACGAACATAGGCCTCAAGGAGAACAACTTGTTCCTCCTTGGAGAGTTCTTCTACTCCTTCTTCAAAGAAGAACTCTGGACCATAGTACTCAGATAGGTACTTTACAGTCCTACCATTCTTCAACTCCACAGTAGTTATCTCCCTATAGACAAATTCATCAGGATGGGTGCCCTCAAGGAGTAACTGGAGCTCATTCTTCTTAATGTCTTCAAGCTTCTTATATAATAACCCTTTTTGATCATCTTGTTTTCCAGTAAGGCTTGAGGGGTCATTTTGATTGATAAGCCTTCTTGAATTCATCGAGTATTTCCCAAGGTGAGACTACACTGGCCAACATGATTGTAGAGTCTATTGTTTTTCTAACCTGGCCATTGTATCTATGTGGAATTGGTCTTTTGGGTATTCTAGAGCTCACCTTGGGGTCTGGCCATACTCTCACTCTCTCTTTTTGATACTGAAATATGTGTATTAGAGTGTACAGCCTCTGAGCATCCTCTTTCATGGCTTGTATAGATGATGACTGGGGAAATTCCCTGTCAACCATCTTCAGTAGTTGCCCATCGTGCTTCTTCTGCTATTCTTCATCTTCTATTTTAACTCTAACCATTTCCCTTTGTGAGTCAGGTGTGATCATGAGTTGACTCTTGGGTTCTGGTACCCATAGAACAGCAGAGAGTGGCAGACTATTATCTTCATCATCTTCTTCTATCCTCAGCACCCTTCTCCTCCTTCTAGGTGCATCACTGGATGATAGTTGGGTTGGTTTTTGTGGTAAGGAATTGGTTTTGAGGGTTGAGGATGTTTGGATTTGAGTTTTGAGATTGGTTTGGAGATTTGAGGGGTAGGCTGTTTTTGAGTGGGTGATTGGGAAGGTTGTTCAAGCATTTTGGTTGTAAGTTTGGCTTTTGTGAGTTTTGCCATTTCAAGCCTTTTCCCAGCTCCAGCCTTATCAAGTGCTTCAATAATTATCCCCTTATGAAATTGCTCAGACAAACAGATTCTGGTGGCTATAGCCAGAATGCTGTCTCTGGTCCATGAACGAATCTCCATCATAATCTTGCTAAATATTTGGCTATGAATCGAATCATGATCTCCAATCTCTCTTTCTCCAGCACACTGTACCCAGCCCATCTGTTTTGGATTTCATTTACTTCCAACCTCCTGATCTCACTGTCTAGTTTGGCTGTATCAAAATCTTGCTTGAAGAGTTGCTCAATGATTTTGTCCATGGATCGGTTGTGTGCTTCATCTGCATCTTTTATCAGCTCCTCCAAGGATTTTTCTTCAGCATTCTTTTGATCACCAGCACTTTTCTTTCTTTTGTATGTGATCAGTTGTTGTTCCTTTTCCTTCTCCAACTCCTTGGTTTTCTCTTGTGCCTTCTCATCCTCAGTTCTTTTTCTTTTCTTTTCTTTCACTGTTGTACTCTCCCCCTTTTTGGGTGCATTGGTTTTAAGGGTTTGAGCAGCAGAAAGTTTTTGGCTCAGTACATCCTCCACTATAGGTTGTAAGACAGAAGAAAGTCTCTCATCAACAGTTTTAATGACAAGTTCAGTTATCTACGGTGTGATGAGAGATAGGGGATTTTGAGGGATAGCATCCATCTGCTCAGGGGGGTTTTGGTTCTGAGAAATGGTGCCAGAAACAGAGGCAGGTGGCTGAGATTCTTTGAGTGGTTGTGTGTTTAAGTGACCTTCAGAGGAAGGTGCCATCTGTTGGGTTGATGTGGTGGCAGATGGTCTTTCTCCCTGAGAGAGTTGGTCAAGTAGTTTTTGCAGCCAACTGACTTCCTCCTCTAGGATTCAAGACATCATAAAAGAAACCCAGGTCATAATCACCAGATGCTGAATCACCTGACCTCCTTCTTGTAGCAGGATGTACATGCACTGGGTGTAGACCAGATGTAGCATGTGCCCCTTTGTCTTGGAACTAGGGACTTCCAGCCTCAGGACTTTGTCCTTCATCATTGTTGCCTTTGGTGAGGTCTTAGTTATGTTACCAACCTCTGTCTGATCATATGCTGATTCAGAAGAGGTGGCAGCCTCACCAGATGTTCTGATCTCCATATCCACACCAGGAGATAGAACATTTAAACCCTGGTGCTGTGGGTTGTGAGAAGCATGTTGATCCTCTTCTTCAATTGCTGTGGTTCTCCCCTTTGTTGGTGTTTGTTGGGGAGGAGGAGAGGCATGCAGCTGAGTCAGCACGTTTGCAATAATAATGGTTGGACTTGAGGGGCATTTGCGTGTGGAGAGGGGATAGAAGCTGATTGCATCCGGGGAGAGGGATGCTCTTCAATGATAACCTCCTCAAGTGAGAGAGGTCTCAGTAATGTGGTTTCCCCTGAAGTGGTTGCAACAGGATCCTTTTGAGAGGATACCTGTGCGCTATTGCTGGTTTAGTCTTTGACACTACTGGAGGGTTTGAACCAGTAGGTTTATCCTGTTTGGGTGGTACAGGAGCATCATCAGGGGACTCATCTCCCTGATTAGCTTGTTTGGGTTTGGATTTTGGCTTGATGGGGACTTTGGATCTGGCAGTTGAAGCTGTGGGTTCCCTTTGCTTGGGTTTGAGCAAACGGGCAGCTTCTTTGAGAGATTGGTCGGAGTTATTCCTGGAGTATACTTCAGCTAGAACAACTGGTGCAGGGACTCCAAGGCCAACAAGGCCATCAGTTTGTAATTCATTTAAAATTATGGCCATCAGAAACCTGGGATATAATAGCCATCTGTTTCCCACAGGTTTTTGTGCCAGATCTTTGATTTCTAAAAACACAATTTGTGAAAAATTTAAAGGTTGGTGTTCTAGAATTGAATATAATACCTGTTGCCACCGGGAAGACATTTGACCCATGAGGATGTCTTCGAGGCTAACCAAACATTCACCATATGAAATATCAGATTTTCAGCATTAGGGAAGTTCTTCTTCAGTATGGTAGCAGCTCGAAGATTTCCGTCATACCCATTGTTGGTGAAGGATATATCAGTTGTGCCCTTCGGGTACTCAGTCATAGCAATAGCATCTTGTAAATTTATCACTCGACGAATGCTATCAGGTGTAACCTCTACTTGTTTTTGGTTGACTAATGACCGAATAGAAATTTGGCCGGAAGGCACATCAGTGTGAACGTAGGCATTGGACCAAAACTGACTTACTGACTCTGGGTAGATGGTCGGGTTTAAGAGTAGAGCAGTACTATACTGAGAATCAGCCATTAGGTCTATGGCGTGATCAAACTTTGTCCAGAAGGCCGATTTCGTGAGATAGGCGACGCAATTATGTCTGGGTTTTAGACTCATGGTTGCCATTTTTGAAAGTATGAAGGTCAGAGGAACGTCTAATGGAACGTTTGAGAAGAAGACATGTATTTATAGGGTTGGGATAGGAAAAGGCTGAAAGAAAACTACTGAAGGTTTTGGTGTGGTCATCAGCTGTTTGAAACTACTGATGACGTGGTATTAACCTTCAGAGGTTTAAAACGACTGACAGTGGTGGTGTTGTCATCAGTTGTTATAAAACAACTCAAGACTTGGTTTTGAACATCAGACGTTCAAACAGCTGAAGTCTTGGTGTTAACCATCAGTATTTATGAAACTACTGAAGGTCGTGGTTTTGACTTCATATGATGTAAACAACTGAGGACTTGGTGTTTGTCATCAGTAGTTGTGAAACTACTGAAGACAGTGGTTTTGCCATCAGTTGTTGTAAACAGCTGAAGACTTGGTGTTAGTCTTCAGTAGTTGTAACTACGGAAAACATAGTTTTGTCGTCAATTCATAGCTTTTCGGCTGTTTCAGTCTGACCTCCACACTTACTCATCAGACTTAGATCTGAGTTTCAGACGTGTCATTGGTCATCAGTACTTATTTGCATTTCTGACATCAGCAGTTGTAGTTGCATCAGCTGTTGTGACTGCATCAGCTGTTGTAACTACAGCAGCTGTTTTAACAAATAAAGTACTTGGAGTACTGAGAAGTTAAACTCCAGTAGTTTTAAAAACTTCTGAAGGTAGGATAACTTCAGTACTTATATATGACACTAATAAACTAATGATCATCGGTACTTGTGAATGAGATCATCAGTAGTTATCACTTATTCTAGCTGCAGCATACCAAGCCTTAGCACTAGGTTTTGGAAAGTTGTGCTATCCAAGGGCTTAGTAAAAATGTCTGCAAGCTCATCAGCACTAGGAACAAATTTTGGATCAATCAGACCTTTTTCAAAACAATCTCTAATAAAATGGTGTCTGATTTCAATATGTTTAGTCCTAGAGTGCTGGACAGGATTTTGACAATACAAAGAGCTGAAGAACTGTCCATTAACAATGGAGTCTTAGTCTCTGTTATGCCATAATCCAATAATTGGTTTTGAAGCCAGAGTACCTGAGATGTACAGCTTGCAGCAGCAATGTACTCTGCTTCAGCAGTTGATGTAGCAACTGAGGTCTGCTTCTTACTCTGCCAAAAAATCAAGCAGTTGCCTAAGAATTGGCAACCTCCAGAAGTGGACTTTCTTGTCAACTTACACCCTGCATAGTCATGTCAGAAAAAGCACTAATTTACCAGAATGTCTAGTATAATACCATAAACCTAGAGATGGAGTGTCTTGCAGATATCTAAAGATCTCTTGACTGCAATCAATGAGACTCCTTAGGTGCAGCCTGAAATCTAGCACAAACACATGTAACAAACATAATATCTGGTCTAGAAGCTATTAAGTACATCAAGGACCAATCATACATCTGTAAAGTGTTTCATCAACCACTTTACCTTTCTGATATGTATCCAGTTGTGTGGTGTTGCACATGGGAGTAGAACAGGGCTTACAGTTTTGTAAATCAAACTTTTCCAAAAGATCTTTTGTGTATTTGGACTGATGAATGAAAATTCCTTCAGCCTTTTGTTTGATTTGCAAACCCAGAAAGAACTGTAATTCTCCCATGGCACTCATTTCAACTTCTGTTGCATCAACTTTGTAAAGGCATCACAAAACTGTGGATCAGAGGATGCAAAAATAATATCATCTACATAAATTTAAACAAGTAGCTTATGCTCATCCACCTTCTTAATAAAAAGGTTTATCTATGGAGCCTCGAGTGAAATTATTTTGCAGAAGAAAGTTAGATAATGTCTCATACCAGGCTCTAGGAGCTTGTTTCAACCCATAAGAGCCTTATCAAGCTTGTATACCCATTCTGGGTGTTTATTATACTCAAAACCTGGTGGTTGACACACATAAACTTCTTCTTTTATTTTACCGAATAAAAATGCACTTTTAACATCCATTTGAAAAACTTTAAGATTGTGGAGTGCAGCATAGGCTAAGAACAATCTAATTGCCTCCAGTCTGCTACGGGGCAAAGGTTTCATCATAATCAATGCCTTCTTCTTGTGCAAACCCCTGAACGACCAGTCTGCTTGTTCTAACAATAAGCCCATTTTCATCTGTTTATTCCTAAACACCCATTTAGTGCCTATTACACACTTACCTGGGGGAAGAGGAACAAGCTCCCACACTTGCTGCTTTTGAACTGAAGAAGCTCAAGCTGCATTGCTTCAACCCATCCATTGTCTCTAAGTGCAACATGATAATTCTTTGGCTCTAGCTGACTGATGAAGAGAGCATAGAAGCAGAAATTGGACAATTGACTTCTGGTTGAAACGCCAGCATTGATATCACCAATGATTTGAGACATAGGGTGATTCTTCAGATCTTGGTAGACAATAAGATCTGTGCAAGTGTTTGCAGCAGGCTCAGCAGCAACAGATGGTGATGGTGAAGCATTTCTTGAAACAATCAGTATATGGTAATTCAAAGGAAGTTGAAGTTGTAGAAATCTCATCAGCATTTGTTGTGGATTGTGCTACTGGAGCTACAGGAACATCAGGCTAGTAGAATCAGGTAGTTGATCACTAAAATGGAAAAGGTGAGTACGGCTATCATCATCATCATCAGCACCAGCAGTATACCAGGTGTGTGAACTGTTGTCATGAGCAACAGCAGGAGTTTGATAAGGAACATATTGCAGTATGTCCAAATCAATAGCTCCACAGGGCTTTGGGGAATCTTGTCCTTTGGAGATTCATTAAACTTAGCATGTAAAGTCTCTTCAACCATCTTTGTTCTACAGTTGAAGACTGTATGCTTTGCAAGTTGATGAATAACCAACAAAGTACCTGCATCCACCTTAGGATCAAATTTTTGGAATTGATCCCGTGTGTTGAGAATGAAACAAGGACACCCAAATGCTCTAAAGAATGAATAAAAGGGGCTAAATGATGTAAAACTTCTAAGGAGTTTTTCAACCTCTGATTTACTAAGGCTCTATTTTGTACATAGCAGGCTGTATTGACAGCTTTAGCCCAAAAGGTTAGTGGTAGACCAGAATCAGCCACATGGATTGCAGCTTCAATGAGGGTCCTGTTCTTTCTCTCCACTACTCCATTTTGCTCTGGAGTCCTTGGGATGCTATACTGCCTCTTGATTCCCTTTGACAAGTAAAACTCATAAAGAGTGTGGTTTCTGAATTCAGTACCATTGTCACTCCTCACACACTTAACTGGTAGGGAATACTGCTTCTCAACGTGTAAACAGAGTTCATAATGGACTGAGCAGCCTCATCCTTTGAATGCAAGAAGAAAGTCCATACATATCTAGAGTAATTATCCACAATTACCAGACAGTATTTCTTCTTTGCATACTCATTACCTTCACAGGACCAAAAAGATCCATGTGCAGTAGTTGTAAGCAGGCATTAGACTTGGATTCTTCTATGGGTGGGAATGAAACTTTATGTTGTTTTCCTTTTACGCATGCAGTGCAGATTTCATCACAATTGAACTCCTTATTGGAAGACCCTCACTAAACTCTTGTGGATCAGCTAATTCATTTGAGATTAACATGACCCAGCCTTCTATGCCACAGTTTAGATTCTTGGAGAGAGGCCTTGGAGAACAAGCATGGATGGCCTTTTAACTCAATTCTTTGACAAATCCAAGGCATAACTCTTCCTATCCTGTTGGCCTTCAGGAGAGTATTATCATCCAGTTCTTTGTCAATCAGGCTCAGAACTTGGAAGAAGACCCTATAATTCTGGCTTGTGAAAAGAGCAACATGTCCTTGTCAACATCTGATGACACTCAACAGATTGTTTTGAGATTCTCCACATGGTTGACAATCAAATTAATATCTCCATTAGACACAATACCTTTCCAATGATGTAACCTTT
Source organism: Flaveria trinervia (assembly GCA_025506515.1). Classification (NCBI taxonomy): domain Eukaryota; kingdom Viridiplantae; phylum Streptophyta; class Magnoliopsida; order Asterales; family Asteraceae; genus Flaveria; species Flaveria trinervia. Next base: position 55,088 of record JACCIX010001224.1, on the reverse strand, counting down.
AGCATCATTCCAAATGAGACAAATCCCTTCTGTCTTGAGAGTAATCTGAAGAGAGAGCGCTCCCAGTCATGTGCATGGATCCTCATGTCACATACCAGATGCTTTCTTGGCATGTGAAGAACCTGCAAAATCATTCTAAACTAGGTTAGTTTGGAGATCAAAACTTTTGGTTTTGGCCGTTCTATCAACAAATGTAACCTAACAGGTTTGTGGACAAACAACAGCATGAGAGGAAGAGAGATGGTTTGAAGAGAGGAATCTTTGGCTGGACTCCTTTTCTGTGGTTTCAACAGAGGAACATCTAATGGTTAACTTTCCCAAGAGATGTTGATGTGGATTCTGTGTGCCCAAGACACTTAGAATATTGATGTGGTTAGTACGTTATGATCCAAGTCGGGTTATACCCAATAACAAGTTTGGCAAACACCAATTAAATATTAATTGATGATGTGATCATGCAATTAAATATTTACACCAATTTAGAAAATGGGTTTTCTAAATAAGTTGCATGTGAGTGGGAACAACTTATTAGGATAATTTGTTCAAACAATATATATTGAAGTGTTGTTTAAATTAGTTAAATGACATCAAATAATAGTGGGAATTACAACTTATAAATTAAATGGTTAATTGTATAAGTATGTAAATACATATATATATATTGTACATACAATTTATTATATGTCTAGTTCACAAGACATGTTAATGTGTGATAATCAAATGGAAGGGTTTTTTAAAATGGAGTTTCGGCCGCCCTCCCTTGGTTCCCCATTGGACCAAACTTGCTTTGGACACCCACACACATTAATTCTTGTCTTGAACACTCCACAAGTGTGTACCACAGATTTTACATGCAAGAGGCTGCTCTCTCTCTCTCTCTCTCAACCTTACGGTTCTAACAAGAAAAGGGAAGAGTTTTGAAGCCGATTTTGGGTGATTCTACCTAACAAGAAAGGGTGTTGCCATCAAGCTTGGGGTATACTAGCTTGAGGAGTCCTCCATTGGAGTCTTGGCCAAAAGAACAAGCATCAAAACCCCTTTGGTCGACATTTGCTGCTGGAACAAGGTAGTTGTCACAGCTTGTTCTAGCTGTGATTTTATGTACGGTTTTGTATGTTCATAGCTTGTTTCATTCACATACATGATCTTTTGTTTGGGTTTGCATTTCTACAATTGAATGGACACTAAGAACATGAAATATTCAGCTTATAAATTGGTTTTAAAGCTATATATATGTCCGCTGCGTTTTTCTGAAAGTTTAAATGGTTAAACATGGATTTTGTGTTCTTGCAAACCCTTCAATGGCATCTAGAGCCGGTTATGTGGATGACTTGCTAGTGTTGTTCTTTAAAATTGGTTTTAAAGGATGTTTATAGACATATTTTAGGCTGTTTTGGGCTGTTATTGTTTGGTTGAATGATTCCCCAACTTTCAAGGTCATATCACACATGCTAGTGATTAGATCTTGAAAGATATATCTTGATGTGTTGATTGTTTGGACAATATTAAAACCAAAAATTTCAGTTTATGTTGGCTGAAATTTGGTGGTTTTAAAAGGGGTTCATTAGATGTTTTGATGTTATGATCATTGGATGATAAAGTGCATAACCTAGCCATTGACCTTGTGATGTTTGGATGCTTGTGTTGGTTGTATTCATTCATTCAATTTGGTTGTAATTTTGTTTCAATTTGGTTGTAATTATTCATTCATTTGGGTTTGTAATAGATTAGGTGCATTTCTTTTATTAGAAAAATGTATTAGGATACAATTTTGTAAAAGGAAGATGCACAAGTTCAAGACCCGAAGATGGACATCAAAGACATGGAACTTGAAGCATATGGATGCAAGTTCTAGTGGGGTCCAAGATGACCTACCTTTTGTGATTGTTTTCAACCTTAGAATAGACCTTATGACAACACTTGTGATGGCAAACAAGTGTTGTCAACTTAGTAGCTATGGTTATGCACTCATGTTTGTATATATATGCTTGTTTGATTGTTTGTTGTTTGATTGTTTGGTTTGTATTTGAATATTCATCACAAACTCATTAACAAACTTAACAAGCTGAAAATGTTGGTTCTTTAAAGTTAATAAAAGTTATTAAAATGGTTTAATGATTTTAAAGATTAAAATTGGTTTTAATCTAAGAACCATAGGGTACCTTGTATTTGAAAGCATACAAATACAAGTACATAGAGTTTTCCTAACTAGAATTAAGAAATCTCTAAAATTTTTTAAAAATTAAAATAAAAACGAGATCAACACCGTCCTTTTACACAACACTTGAGTCACTTGGGAACTCTTAGTGGGATAAAGGTCACCTAACCATTTTGAGGGAACTTGTGATTTGAGGTGAGAATGCCTTACTTGTGGGATAAAGGTCACCTAACCATTTGTTTTGGCAAACTCACACGTGGGTGTAAGTAGGATGTCTTGATTTGCAAACCATGTTAAATGGATCACCTACAATGTGGTTTCCAAATGGTGTTGATGGGATTTACATGCCGACTTTACATATGATGTTCAAGAGTCGATCCCATACCTCTAGAAGTTGCAAATGGTTGCAACCGTCAATCGTTGACCACCTTATTAATTTAAATCGTGGGATAAAGGTCACCTAACCACAATTCAAATGTAATTGGGTTCTAGATTTTAATATATAATTGACCTTAATAGGCATTAATTATTAAAATTGATAATATCGAAAATACTAAATAAAACTTTGTTAAATTTTGTAGATGGCCTCTAATAATGATAATTCCGATAACTCTTCCGCGTCCAACCAATCTTTACGAGCGATCCTCCAAAAGGAACGTCTAAACCATAACAACTTCATCGATTGGTATCGAAACTTGAGAATTGTTCTCAAGCAAGAGAGACGATCGTATGTTTTAGACGACCCTGTCCCGATCAACCTAGCGAGGATGATGAGGAGGCCTTTAATGATTGGCTAAGTACACTGAGGACTCCGTCCAAGTGTCTTGTCTCATGCTAGCGAGCATGACTCCGGATCTCCAAAAGGAGTATGAACACCACGGGGCTTATGACATGATAACCCAGCTGAAGGAAACGTTCCAACAGCAAGCGAGGGTTGAGCGTTTCGAAACGGTTCGAGCACTCCATGCATGTCGTATGGACGACAACCAATCTGTTTCATCTTATGTACTTAAGATGAAAAGTCATATTGACCGCCTCGAGAGGCTTAATTGTCCCGTCTCGAAGGAATTGGCCACGGATTTGATCCTCAATGGCCTTACCAAAAGGTTCGAGACATTCGTGTTGAACTACAACATGAATGCATGGGACAAAAGCATTGGTGACTTCACTCAATGCTCAAAACGGCCGAGGCGGCCATGGGTAAAAGGGTTTTACCCGTTCTCACCATCAATGAAGGTGGGAACAAAAAAGGCCTCGTCCCGCACCCAAGGCAAAGGTTGCCAAGGGTAAGGGACCTACTTGGGGAAAAGGGAAAGGGGTGGCAAGGGTGCACCCAAACCACAAGAGAAGAAGCAAAAGGTTGCTACTAATGACCCATGCTTCAAGTGTGGGGAGATTGGACATTGGGCAAGGAATTGTCCTGTCCATCTCCAAGAGTTGAAAGCGAAGAAGAGGGATGCCGGGCAGACCTCAGGTACAATATACATGATTCATATTGATCTCATGTTACATCTTCTAACACATGGGTATTGGATACCGGATGTGGAACTCACATTTGCAATTTGTTGCAGGGGTTCACAAGAAGTAGGGACTTCAAACAAGGGGATGTTAGCCTCTTCATGGGAAATGGAACTAAAGTCTTAGTTGAAGCTCGTGGGACTACATCCTAAGACTTCCAAGTGGTTTGGAAGTTATTTTGAAGAATGTTTTGTATGCTCCTAGTTTGACTAGGAACATTATTTCTGTATCCCAATTAAGACATTATGATTATGTATTATCTTTTATTGAAAATGATATTCATGTTTCTTTAAATGGTATGTTCTATTTTAAAGCTATTCCAATTAATGGTATTTATGAATTGGTTCATGAAAATACTTTAAATAGTTCATTGTACCAAACTAACACCAAGAAACTCAAGTTGGACTTGAGTGATACCTATTTGGCATTGTCGTCTTGGTCATATAAACAAGAAACGTTTACAAACACTTCAAAAGAATGGTCTTTTAAAAACAAATGAATGTGATTCATTTGATGTTTGTGAATCTTGTTTACAAGGTAAGATGACTAAGGCACCCTTTAGTGGAACTACCGAAAGGGCAAAAGATTTATTAGGAATCATACATTCGGATGTATGTGGTCCTTTTAAGCCAATGACTAGGAATGGTGAAAGATACTTCATTACCTTTACCGACGACTATAGTCGCTATGGGTATGTGTACTTATTGAGGCACAAAGATGAAGCTTTTGAAATGTTCAAAATCTTCAAGAATGAAGTAGAAAATCAACTCAATAAGTCAATTAAAATTCTTCGTACCGATAGAGGAGGTGAATACCTTAGTGATGCCTTTCAAAATCATCTTAGGAGTTGTGGGATTGTCTCACAACTCACTCCACCTGGAACACCACAACATAATGGTGTGTCTGAGAGGAGGAATCGAACCTTATTGGATATGGTCCGATCTATGATGGCTAGAAGCACATTACCTCTATCATTTTGGGGTTTCGCTCTGCTCTCCGCGGCCCGTATTCTAAATATGGCCCCAACCAAAAAGGTAGAAAGGACACCTTTTGAGATATGGCATGGAAGAGTTCCATCCCTATCGTACTTAAGGGTTTGGGGTTGTGAGGCTTATGTTAAGACTCCCACCCAAACAAATTGGATGTCCGATCCACCAAGTGTATCTTTATTGGATATCCTAGAGATTCTATGGGATATTATTTCTATGATCCAATGGAACAAAAGGTGTTTGTTGCCAGAAAGGGTGAGTTCTTAGAAGCAAAGTTCCTTATGGAAGGAGCTAGCAGTAGAACAGTGGATCTTGAGGAAGATCAAGAACACAGCCCGATGCGCGTTTGGTTGAAACTAGCACTCAACATGAGGATGTTGAGGATGATCAAGTGGTTGATCAATACACACAACACGTTCGCAGAAGTGGTAGAACTAGTAATCCACCTGAAAAATATGGATTTTTCATGGATGGATGCTATGTGATAGATTCTGATGAACCAACCACATACCATGATGCAATGTCCAATTCGGATTGTGACAAATGGCTAGAAGCCATGAACGTTGAGATGCAATCCATGTATGACAACCAAGTTGGGACTTGTTGTACCACCTCTTAATTCCAAGGTAGTTGGAAGTAAGTGGGTTTTTAAGAAGAAAACGGATATGCATGGAAACTTGGATACTTATAAAGCTAGACTTGTAGCAAAAGGTTTCACTCAAACTCAAGGGGTTGATTATGATGAAACCTTCTCACCTGTTGCGATGCTAAAGTCTATAAGGATATTGTTTGCCATAGCTGCTCATTATGATTATGAGATTTGGCAAATGGATGTCAAAACCGCTTTCCTAAATGGATATCTTGAGGAAGATGTCTATATGGTTCAGCCTGAAGGTTTTGTCGATCCAATACATCCTAATAAAGTATGCAAGTTAAAGAAATCAATCTATGGATTAAAACAAGCATCGAGAAGCTGGAATCACCGTTTTGATGAGGAAGTAAAGAAATTTGGTTTCATCAAAACGCTGATGAGGCTTGTGTGTATAAGAAGGCTAGTGGGAGCACAATAACTTTCCTAGTATTGTATGTTGATGACATACTACTATTTGGAAATGACATTCCAACCTTGGAAGGTGTAAAAACTGGCTTGGAAGTTGTTTTTCCATAAGGATCTTGGTGAAGCCGCCTATATTCTGGGAATAAAGATCTATAGGGATAGATCAAGGCGGTTGATTGGTTTGAATCAAAGTGCATACATTGATAAAATCTTGAAAAGGTTCAAGATGGAAAACTCTAAGAAAGGTACCGTACCTATTCAAAGAGGAACGATTGAGTACGACTCAATGTCCAAGCTCAAAGGATGAGCAAGATAAAATGAAGGCAATCCCATACGCATCTGCTATTGGATCCATCATGTATGCAATGATATGCACTCGACCGGACGTGTCATACGCCTTAAGCATGACAAGCCGTTACCAACAAAATCCTGGAAACAGTCATTGGATGGCTGTTAAGAACATACTTAAGTACCTAAGGAGGACAAGAGATATGTTCCTAATCTATGGATCTGGTGACGAGGAGCTCGTTGTAAAAGGTTACACGGATGCGAGTTTCCAAACCGATCGTGATGATTCACGGTCTCAATCGGGATACATTTTCATTCTGAATGGAGGAGCTGTCTCTTGGAAGAGCTCCAAACAGGATGTGGTGGCTCTGTCAACTACAGAATCAGAATACGTCGCCGCCTCATTGGCAGCCAAGAAGCTGCATGGTTGAAGAAATTCATTGCCGATCTAGGGGTTGTCCCTTCCATTCAGGACCCCTAGAGATCTTTTGTGACAACGAGGGTGCGATTGCTCAAATCAAGGAACCTCGTGCTCATCAAAAGACTAGGCACATTGAGCGGAGATTAACTACATACGAGATGAAGTTGAAAAGGGAAAGATATGTATTCGCAAAGTTCACACGGATCAAAACGTTGCGGATCCTCTCACGAAGCTCCTTGAAAAGGCAAAGCATGAAGGTCATACTTGTGCCATGGGACTTCGATATTCTAGTGATTGGATTTGATCTGTAAATTTTGTATTTGGATATGTGGAACTTTCTATTTTTTGAATAAAGTTATTTGGTTATAATGTTTCAAATAATATTCCATTTTAGCATGTTTAATCCATGAGTAAAATGTTTACTCTAAATGTCCGTAGTCGTTCATACTTGTGGGAACAAGTTTGAAGGTAAGACTATTATGAACTTGGATTGGTTGATATTCGGATGAATATAGAGCAATGGGTTGCTACCAAAGTTCATAGATATTTGTGGGATACAAATATTGGACTAACCCGCATCTCAAATTTTACTACATGGAATCTTATTGATTGATCATAAGTAATTTTGAGTAAAGGCGAATATCATTTGGTATCCTCCGACCTGAGATACATATTGGGTTTTGATATTCACCAAGTGTTACACCTTGAGCTCTTCTTCTATTCCTGAAATAGTGGAAAGTACATAAGGGTATATTCAGGTATGACACGAGGTGTCTGTGAGAAACATATGTAGTCAAGATGGAATTTGTTCCTCTTATTCGTTGAGAGTTAGATGTCTAAGGCCTGATAAGTTAAATCAACAAGAAATGATCATTCTGTGTTCTTGGATTTAACATGACATCTGAAACAAAAGGATAGATGTTTGATTCACCTAGATCATTTCAAGTAGGGTACTTGAAAGAGATGATTATTGAATGGCTACAAGTCATGCGTATTAAGGGTAGTGAACCGTTGTTAGGCGGTATTTACTGCTTACATCAATCTTCTATGAATCTTGGGCAAGTGGGAGATTGTTGGATTCTGTGTGCCCAAGACACTTAGAATATTGATGTGGTTAGTACGTTATGATCCAAGTCGGGTTTACCCAATAACAAGTTTGGCAAACACCAATTAAATATTTAATTGATGATGTGATCATGCAATTAAATATTTACACCAATTTAGAAAATGGGTTTTCTAAATAAGTTGCATGTGAGTGGGAACAACTTATTAGGATAATTTGTTCAAACAATATATTATTTGAAGTGTTGTTTAAATTAGTTAAATGACATCAAATAATAGTGGGAATTACAACTTATAAATTAAATGGTTAATTGTATAAGTATGTAAATACATATATATATTGTACATACAATTTATTATATGTCTAGTTCACAAGACATGTTAATGTGTGATAATCAAATGGAAGGGTTTTTTAAAATGGAGTTTCGGCCGCCCTCCCTTGGTTCCCCATTGGACCAAACTTGCTTTGGACACCCACACACACTTAATTCTTGTCTTGAACACTCCACAAGGTGTACCACAGATTTTACATGCAAGAGGCTGCTCTCTCTCTCTCTCTCTCAACCTACGGTTCTAACAAGAAAAGGGAAGAGTTTTGAAGCCGATTTTGGGTGATTCTACCTAACAAGAAAGGGTGTTGCCATCAAGCTTGGGGTATACTAGCTTGAGGAGTCCTCCATTGGAGTCTTGGCCAAAAGAACAAGCATCAAAACCCCATTTTGGTCGACATTTGCTGCTGGAACAAGGTAGTTGTCACAGCTTGTTCTAGCTGTGATTTTATGTACGGTTTTGTATGTTCATAGCTTGTTTCATTCACATACATGATCCTTTTGTTTGGGTTTGCATTTCTACAATTGAATGGACACTAAGAACATGAAATATTCAGCTTATAATTGGTTTTAAAGCTATATATATGTCCGCTGCGTTTTCTGAAGTTTAAATGGTTAAACATGGATTTTGTGTTCTTGCAAACCCTTCAGTTGTTGAACATCATAACCAGCTGTGTTGATTTTGTGATAAGTTTTAGCTCTCCAAAACCTGGCATTGGAGTTGATAAGTTCCTATGTGCACTTCTTCTTTTGAGCATCTCAGCTGTTACCTGTTTCACCCCTTCCTTTTTGGATTATTTTGGACTATAAGTTACAGGATTTGATGTTGCTGGTACAAATGTGCTTCAAACTAGTTTTCAATTTACCATTTTCTCTTTATTACTCTTTATGATGAGTTTGGATCCTCTTTTGTACCTAAAATCATCTGTAAGATGATTGAACAAACACATATTCACATGGTTCTTCTTGTCTTGGACATCTCTATGCTGAAGTGGAAACTAATGAAGGTGTGATATTCAGTACTTTCCTCCTATCAGTACTAGTACTAAAGGATTTGTAACAACTGAAGACTGGTAATTCAACTGTTTTCCATCCGTCCTAATAGCCGTTTGATGGATTCTCAGCAGTTGTTAGTCCTTGTATTTCAACTGATTTGAAATGCTTTTCAGATGTTGGGTCTCTTTCAGTACTGGGGTACATTGAGAAACAACACCTGAAGTACTCAGCTTCATATGAGTCTTAGTAGTTAGACCATCAGTCAATTTATTTGCTGAGATCTCAACACTGGTTTCATTCTCTGATCTAGATTATCGTTGGGAATGATTCACATGATAATGTGGTTTGGAGATTGCTTTCACTTTCAGACTTAACTATGGAGTTAGGAGTAAAGTCTGTTGGTGGAGCAGTATGGTTGTAACCAATACCAAACTTCACATTTGAAGCAGTTTGCTTGCTAAGAAGCATTTCAAATCCCTTGCATGATGAGACCCAGTGGTCACACTCAACTTGGGTCACTGCAAGTTTTTCTTTGAGACTCCTGTGGTCTTCCAGAATAACCTCTAGCTTGGCCTTTTAATCATTTAATTGGCATTTAAGCTTATAAATCTCATCACTTTTACTGTTAAGAGCAGACTCATACTCAGCTTTTCTTTTGGAAATGATTTTCTCAAACTCAAGTTTTTCATTTATTAATGCTATATTTGCCTCTCTAATAGAGACAAAGGCAGCTATGCATGATTAGAACATAACTTGGCTTTAGCCTCTGAAGATACCTGAGTTACCTGTGAAGATGATGCATTTTAGCAGGAACCCTCAGTAGACTCCAGGGCCATGAGAGCAAGATTTCCAAAAGGGTGTTCACCACCATGTTGACTAGCACCAGCATAGTATTGCTCAGTGTGACCAGACAAGTTATGAGGTAAGCTACTCCAGTCAACGACTCCAGGTGTGAAGAAGCTATGATGAGGTTGTGATTGAGATGGAAATGGCTGAGGTTCTGGTAGTGCATGAGGTTGTGGTACTATAGGAGCTTGAACTTGATTTGACTTTGGCATATAATAGCGGGGATAAGGATATGGCATTTGACCCTAAGGAACAAAATATGCAGGAGATTGAGGGTGTGATGAATGACTAGAACCAGCAGAATGTTGCCCTTTGGATTGTGAATTGTTATTTGGAAAAGTCAAAAAGGGTGCAGAGGTGTTAGATCCAGTTGATCTACACTCTCTTGCAAAGTGTCCAAGCCTGTGGCATTGTGACACTTCAACTTGCTCTTGTCAAAAACGACTTTGGTTTTGTCAGAGAGTGCAGGAAATTTCCTGCCGGTTCTCTTGTAGAATTTTTGAGATCTGATATTGATCAAGGCCATTTGGCTCAAAATATCCATCTCTTCTAAATCATCATCAGCAATGCCCTTCAAATCATCCATGATAAAGCATAAATTGTCACTATTATTACGAGAATGACAATCAACACTCAAAAGGCATGATTAGAATTGTTTGAGGTGAAATCAATATACTGATCATAGTGGCATTCTGATCCTGCATACTCTGACTCATGACTTACCAAGGCAGTGTTTCCTGGTACAAAGTCATGAGTGAGCTTTCCAGATGATGACAGTTTTCGTTTCTGTTCTATCTCTCTCTCAAATGTGAGTAATTTCCCATGGAGTTGGGTGAGAGATAGTTTGTCCAAATTTGCACTGGAGCGTAGGACAATAGTATATGTGTCCCATCTCTCAGGCAGTGATCTAAGAAATCTGTTATTCATCTGGCTATTGGTGTACTCATGTTTGACCATTTTTAACTCAGAGATCAAACAAGAGAACTGCTCAAACTGTTGAGTTAGTGTCTCACCCTTCCTATGAGAGAATGTCTCATATTGTTGGGCAGGATTTCTCTATTATTTGCCAAGACCTCATCTGTTCCTCCAAATTGTTCTTTCAAGGCATTCCAGAGGTCATGGGCAGTTTCATAATGCATTAGCCCATAATAGATTTCATTGGGCAGTGCCATGGCCAGAATTCCATGGGCTTTTGCATCAATCTCAAACAATTGTTATCCTCATCTGAGTATTGCTCCCTCCTCTTCAGAACCATTTGATTGGTTTCCGGGTTATTCACCATAGGCTTGTGTGGACCATGTACCACTTATGTCCAACAACCTGAGCTGTTAACAGACAGGTGATGGAGCATTCGTCGTTGCCATATGTTATACTCACTCCTTACTTGCATTGGAGGCTTGGTTGAGGAACTAGTATTATGAGGATCATTGGAAAGAGTAGTCATTTTAGGTCCAAATACAATTTAATTCAAGCTTTTAAAAGATTTTACACAGACCACAACAGACTCAATGAAAACCAAGAATAAATCTCAGGATGAATGACCAAAAACACAGAAAATTCAATCTCTATAACCGTTTCTTGCAAAAATGCTAATTCAATCAAACTTGGATCTTGGATAGCAGTTTCAATGATCAATTATTAGATCGATCAATGATTAGATTGATCAATGATTAACCTGCTCTGATACCATTTGTCAGGATCAGTGATCTCAAGTTTGATAGATTAGAGTGTAATGCAGCGGAATAAGATCAAGAGTTAGACAAATTATAGCAAGAATTTGATACTCGTATGCATTAAGAACAATATGGTTGTAACGAGAGAATATATTTCTGTGAACAGGAATGTTTCAATTATATCAAATGTTTCTGCTCGATCATTCGCCGATTACCATTAGGTTGACACTCCTTATATAGAGTGCAATCACTGCTGATATCACGGGATACTGACATCTTATTCCGCTATAATTGTCTAATTCTTGATGTCTAATTTGTTTCAATTATATCTTGTTCTTAATGCATACGAGTATCAAATTCTTGCTATAATTTGTCTAATTCTTGATCTTATTCCGCTGCGTTACACTCTAATCCATCAAACTTGAGATCACTGATCCTGTCAAATGGTATCAGAGTAGGTAATCATTGATCGATCTAATAATTGATCATTGAAATTGCTATCGTGATCAAAGTTTGATTGAATTAGCATTTTGCAAGAAACGGTTATAGAGATTGAATTTTCTGTGTTTTTGGTCATTCATCCTGAGATTTATTCTGGTTTTCATTGAGTCTGTTGTGGTCTGTGTAAAATCTTTTAAAAGCTTGAATTAAATGTATTTGGACCTAAAATGACTACTCCTTCCAATGATCCTCACAATACTAGTTCCTCACCAAGCCTCCATGCTGGTTAGGAGTGAGTATAACATATGGCAACGATGAATGCTCCATCACCTGTCTGTTAACAGCTCAGGTTGTTGGACATCAGTGGTACATGGTTCACACAAGCCTACGGTGAATAAACCGGAAACCAATCAAATGGTTCCGAAGAGGAGGGAGCAATACTCAGATGAGGATAAGAAATTGTTTGAGATTGATGCAAAGCCCATGGAATTCTGGCCATGGCACTGCCCAATGAAATCTATTCTGGGCGAATGCATTATAAAACTGCCCATGACCTCTAGAATGCCTTGAAAGAACAATTTGGAGGAACCGATGAGGTCTTGGCAAATAATAGAGAAATCCTTGCCCAACAATATGAGACATTCTCTCATAGGAAGGGTGAGACACTGACTCAACAGTTTGAGCGGTTCTCTTGTTTGATCTCTGAATTAAAAATGGTCAAAGATGAGTACACCAATAGCCAGATGAATAACAGATTTCTCAGATCACTGCCTGAGAGATGGGACACATATACTATTGTCCTACGCTCCAGTGAAAATTTGGACAAACTATCTCTCACCCAACTCCATGGGAAATTGCTCACATTTAAGAGAGAGATAGAACAGAAATGAAAACTGTCATTATCTGGAAAGCTCACTCATGACTTTGTACCAGGAAACTGCCTTGGTAAGTCATGAGTCAGAGTATGCAGGATCAGAATGCCACTATGATGAGTCAGGTAACAACACCCCCACCATCTTGGATAACACCCCCATAGAAATGGGTAACAACACCCCCACCATCGTGGGTAACACCCCCATAGAAATGGGTAACAACACCCCCACCGTCGTGGGTAACACCCCAATAGAAATGGGTAACAACACCCCACTGTCGTGGTAACACCCCCCATAGAAATGGGTAACAACACCCCCACCGTCATTGCTAACACCTCTGAAGGTCAGTTACAAAGACTGGAACCCTTGCGTGCACACTTTAGGATTGCTGAACCTCACGCGGTTGAGCTTTAGGCATTTAGAGTCGTGGACCTCTATACATATTGCTTTCAAGCCTCTCTGTACTTCTCTCTTTAGTTCATTAATTCATGCATGCATTCATTACATTCCTCTTTTCATTATCTTCCACATTACGTTACATAATACTTTGATTACATTTATTAACGTTCAACGCAAAGCCAAGGGAAGACATACATACATAATAAGGAACACACATAAACATAAACATACACCATCCCCAATACAGGCACATCATACATACATAACACACATCAAACATAAGCCATCACATCATAACCATGCCTATCTCTCCATATTACCCCTTAAAAACCACTTAGAAAACCTTATGTCCAAATTAGGTGAATGGGACCATCTAGACGCATGAGCATAAAAATTCTAAGTGTAAAACAGTTTGGGCGCATGGGCACTATTTGGGTGCTTCTGCCCTGATTAGGTGCATCAACACTTAACATTTTAACACTTTGGGCGCATGGCACAATTTAGGCGCATGGTCCATCTCTACTGGGCGCATGGCCAGCCATTTTAGGCGCATGGGCCATCTGCTGGGCACATGGCCAACAACAGGATGCCTCGCCAATTACTAGGCGCATGGGCCTCCCCTTTGGGCGCATGGGCCTCCCCTTTGGCCATATGGGTCACCCCTTTGGGCGCATGGGCCACCCCTTTGGCTCATGGCCAGCAATTTAGGCCCATGGACCACTATTCATGTTCGTCTGAATCATTCTGAAATGTTTTCTATGTAACCAATTTCACCCGATTCTCATTCTAAGCATACCCAAAAACAGATCTAACATACTAAGGGCACCTAAGCATGCTAATCATCATCTCTAATACATAAGCCAACTCTAAAACATACATACATACATACAACATTCAGACATAAACCTGTAAATCCATGGTTTTACTTGAAAACATCACTTGGTATGCATAGTAGCCCTAAACAAGTTGAAAATCAGTAAAAGAGGGGTTCTAGAAACTCACCTTGAGCAGCTTTTGAGCAATACTCTTCCCGTTCAAGACCCACCTTCGATTCAGCTCTTGATTCCCGAAAACAAACACTTTTGAAGCTGCTTCTTCACTTTCTCTCTCTAGAAATGGGGCTATCTCTCTCTCTTTCTTCTTTTCAGCCGATTGAAGAAGATGAAGAAGAAATGGGCAACCGTGCCCCTTTAAACCTTAAAGTAAAAGGTTTGTACTTTGTACACTTTTTCCCCCTCCACTTGTGCTCATTATCTTTTCTTTCTAATTAATTTTCTTTTCCTTTCGTTTAAATAAAATTTCGTAGTGTTACATGATTCACCATCACAATCGGGGTACATTTCATCTTGAATGGAGGAGCAATCTCTTGGAAGAGCTCTAAGCAAGATGGGTGGGGCATTATCAACTACAGAGTGAGAATACATTGCGGCTTCATTAGTAGCTGAGGAAGCTGCATGGTTAAAGAAGTTCATTGCCGATCTACGGGTGGTCCCTCCCATTCAGGACCCCCTAGAAGTTCTTTGTGATAACGAGGGTGCGATTGCTCAAATAAGGAACACCATGCACATCAGAAGACTAGGCACATTGAACAGAGATTCAACTACATAAGGGATGAAGTTGAAAAAGGAAGATATGTACTCGCAAAGTTCATACGGATCAAAAGATTGCGGATCCACTCATGAAGCTTCTTGAAAAGGCGAAGCATGAAAGTCATGATTTTGCCATGGGGCTTCAATATTCTAGTGACTGGATTTGATCTTCAATTTCGGTAATGAAATATTGTAACCCTTTATTACTTGAATGAATTATTAAGTTATAATGAGTAAACTAATATTCCTATTTTGCATGGTTAAGATCCATGAGTAAATTATTTATTCAGAATGTCCACAGCTATTCATGCTTGTGGGAACAAGTATGAAGGTAATGCTATTATGAACTTGGAATGTAGATATTCATATGGATGAATATAGAGCAAAAGGTTGCTGCCAAAGTTCATAGGTATTTGTGGGATGCAAATATTAGACTGACCTGCATCTCAAATATTACTACATGGACTCTTCCTAATTGATCATAACTAATTTTGAGTAAAGGCGAACATCATTTGGTATCCTTTGACCTGAGATACATATTGGGTCTTGATATTCACCGAATATTATACTTTGACTTAGCTCTTTGTTGTTCTAAAACATGGTAGTACATAAGCCTGAGTTCAGGTACGATATAAGGTAATTGTGAGAGACGCATGTTGTCAAGATGGGATTTTTCCCTCTTATTCGTTGAGAGTAAGATGTCTAAGGCATGATAAAGTTAGATCAATGGAGAGTGATCACTCTGTGTCTCTAGGATTTAACATGACATGTACGACAAAAGGATAGATGATTGTTTCACCTAAAACCTTTCAAGTATGGTACTTAAAGAGGATGATGTTATTGAATGGCACTTAGTCATATATATTAAGGGTAGTAAACCGTTATTAGTTGGTATTTACTGCTTGCATCAATCTTCTATGAATCTTGTGCAAGTAGGAGATTGTTGGACCTTATATGCCCAAGACACATACAAAATTGATGCGGTTAGTACGTTATGATCCAAGTCGGGTCATACCTAAAACAAGCTATACAAACACCAATTAGTATTTATTTTTTGATGAGATCATACAAATAAATACCGACACCAATTTAGAAAATGGGTTTTTCTAAAACATTGCTTTTGTAAAAGAACAACATTATGTGGATAATTTGTTCATGAGAAATTGTTTGTTTCATTATTTAAGTTTGTTAAATAATAACAAATAAAAGTGTGTTATTGTTATAAAATTAAAAGAGGTTTTAATTTTATAAAATGAAGGGTAAGAGTGTAACAATTTATAAAAAACTAAATTGGGGGAAACCTAATTTTGAGGTCTTGTTTTCGGCGCCCAAGGATGTATAGGGACTCCCTTTTGTCTTGTGAATTTCAAGTCATTAGACACTAGAACACTCTTGTATCATCTCACCTTTCTCTCACACACTTAAGCAACAAAAGGCTCTCCACAAGGCTGCAAATTTTTTGGATTTTCAGCTACAACAAGGCTGTAATTTTCGGTTTTGAAGGTGCTTTTGTGTAGAGTCTTCGTGTGAAACTCCCTAAGTAGCTAGGTGTTTGAAGAGCTTATGGGTATTACAAACTTGAGGTCTTCTCCTTTGAAGGCTAGCAACTCAAGAACATCATCTTCTTCATCTTATACATCTTCAACAACTTGTTCAAGAAAGGTTGTTTTTTGTACACCCTATGGTTGTTGTTTTGTTTTTGATAGCATACTATTTCACATATATTATTGATCCTTATTCTTGGGTTTTCTTTGGTGTTTAAAATGGTGAATTTTCATATTACAAACAACATGTTAAACCTATATTCCGATGCTATTTTCTTTTTTAAATGGTTAAACTAGCTTGTTTTACATGTGACAAAACCCATCAAAAGCAACGATATGCATTGTTGTGAAGGTATCCCTTTTCCATCACCGAGGCATAATCAGCTGAGTACAACTGATTTTTGGTATGAACTCCTGACCTCACATCCCTAATGATATTATCCAAAGGATGATAGACATTTAGGTGTGATCCAGGAGTGGTTGGAACTACTACCTCAGAATCAAAATTATGCACATTTGGTTCAGTTTCTGAGGCAGTAAGACTCAGAGGCATCAATGTCAGACGCTTGTGGACTTGCAGTAATAGCTTCTTCATCAGAAGAAGAATCACTATCGTCAGGGACTCCCCTGAGTTGTGAGATGACTAACATTGTGAACCAGATGATGTTGAATCTAGTGAAGGTGTGTTCAAAACATCATACATCATCTTTGTGGCTAACTCATTATCAGAAGTGAGAGTGGTGTGTGGAAGGACTTGAAGAATCCATCATAGTCAAAAAAGAAGGCGGGTCCTTTCCAGCAGGTGGTGTGGTGTATCTCTGAACATCAACGTTACACCACACTTCTACTTGACCCGTTGAGCTGTTGTAAACTCTCGTGTTTGGTATGTTGTATCCTAGAAAGATACCTTTGTCAGCCTTCTCATTGAATTTTCCCTCTTGAGTCTTCTTCAGTAGGGTGCACGGAGCGCCAAATGACTCGAGATACAATAGATTAGGTTTACGTCATTGTAGTAACTCGTAACACATCTTTCCATGGCGTTTTACTACCAAAACTCGATTTAGCGTGTAACACGCATTTGCAACTGCTTCATTCCAGAATTGGATAGGCAGTTTTGAGTCTGCTAGCATCATCCGTGCTGTCTCTATCAAGTTGCGATTCTTCTTTTGAGCAACGCCATTCATCTGAGGAGTGTAGGCAGAAGTGAACTGATGCACAATTCCCTTTTACTTGCAGTAATCCTCCATCCATTGATTCTTGAACTCGGTTATGTTGTCTGAGTGCACTTTTCGTACCTTCAACTTGTATAGAGACTCTAGAGTAGTTACTAATTCCTTGAATGACTCAAATTTTTCGGATTTGGATTTTGAAAACATCACCCAAGAGAATCTTGAGTAGTAATCAGTAACTACATAGCAGTACAAGTTGCCTATGATGCTTCTTGTACTTACTGGACCAAACAGATCCATGTGAAGCAGTTCAAGAGGAAGTTTGATGGAATGAACTTTCTATTCCTTATGAGGCTTCTTTGTCTATTTTCCCTTCTTGCACGCAACACAGAAATCTGGAAGTTGGAAGTTTGGATGTTAACTCCTCACAAGATCATTCTGGTTCAAGTGATTCATCTTCCGTGGATTAATGTGTCCCATTCTCCTATGCCTGGAGATGGAATCCTTCTCAGTAGCTTTTGACAAGAAGCACTGAACTTCATGATCCGTTGTGGAGGCCTTTGATAGATCCAAGACATAAAGGTCCTTATATCTTGAGGCAGACATTAAGACTTGGTCCTCCCGGATGACATAGTCCTTTTTTAGGACATAACACTTCTTGTTGTCAAAAACTACCATAAACCCTTTATCACAGATTTGAGAAACAGAAAGCAAGTTATTTTGAAGTTGTTGAACGTAGTTTACCTTGTCAAACTTTACTTACGATTACCGCTTGAGCTGTGATGTACCCACCTTTGTTTCCAGCAAATGAAACATGACCTCCTTTTATCTGTTTTATGGTTGATAAGAGATCTCTATTCCCTGTCATGTGCCTGGATGCTCCGCTATCTATAATCCACATGTTGGTTTCAGCACTATAGCGAACACCCTGCACATTCAATTGAAAACATTAGTTCATGTCAAGGACCCAAGCATTCACTAGCTTGCGTTTCCCAGAGGCATCACACATCATAAACTCAACCATTGACCATTCGAGGGTGAGGAAGCTCAGATGTCTTCTTGTTCTTATTATCAGACAATGAGGTTGATTTTTCTTTCCATAAGCCAGCTTTATGTAAGGTCTATGTGTGATAAACAGACGACTGGCTAATGTGTTGAACTTTAGGTTCACTATCCCTTCTAGGTGGCATCACTAAGTTCCTCTTAAAACAGCTAGGTTTTGATTCTGAAAGTTCAACTTTCCTCCTCGGTGTCTGATAATAAGGACAATCAGACGCAATGTGTCCATACTCTCCACAGCTGTAGCATGATCTGCTTTCAACTTTACGGTTTAACTGTTGTTGTAGAGATATATGTAACACACGTGTGACCTTACTCTGTTGGGTTTTGTCTCTTCTTGTTTAGATTCTTTGTCTGGTTTAACAAAGTTAATGGCTTTAATTGTTTTAACATCTTTTCCTTTTCTATTATCTGGACTTTGACTTGACACACGTGGGGGTTAACCTGTTTGGTCTTTTTGGGTTCAGAATTAGACTTGATTGACCCAGACTTTATATTAACCATTTCAAACTCTTTGTCCAGATTAACACAAGGCATTTTACCTTTTTCCTTTGAAGTGGCCTTCTTTTGTTTAGTACCAGATTCATTTGATTTACATGTGGAATCCGGATCACTTACAAAAGGAGTAGACACCACATGATCCTTGATTGGATTATCATAAAATGGTTTACATTTTGTGTTCATCGAGATCTCATATGGTGGTGGAACCACTTTATAACCCAATCCCTCCCTGTTGTTTCTCTCTCACACTAAGTTTTGGACAATATGAGATGAACTTGTCCAACTATGCAGTTTTTGCTTTAAGGAATTAACTTCAACTTCTAAAACTGCCTTTGTTTCTTAGTGTTCTCTAGGGAGTTAACATAGTACCTAATGTCATTTGCTTGGTTAAAGGCTATAACTTTTGTTTCCCTAAGCTGTTTGTTCAAAAGGTCTATCTTTTCTTTGTAACTATACTCATTTTGTTTTAGAAGACTGTTAACTTCAGTGCACAGTTCCAAGTCATTTACTAAGTTATCATTATGATCTAATAACCTAGCAAATTTTAAATCAATGCTTTCCCTAAATTTATTACAGTCAGAACAAGCATTATTATTAAAAACTGGTTAGCAGTACTGCCCTGAGAGGGTTATGATGAATCAGCCATCAATGCAGAGTTTGGTGTTTTGGTGCTGGTGATTCTAACGTTGTAGTAGTTTTCCCTTCTTCAGGTAGGTAATTGACAACTGGGGCAGTCTTTTTTGTGTTTGACATCACGAGTTTGACTACAATATCTCCTTCACTAGTAGAATCATCATCTAGATCCTCCACACTAGAAATATTGGATTCTCCCGGTGAGACAAACCAAAAGCTCCAGTCCTGTCCTTCATCATCATGAACATTCAAGCCTTTAGGATCCTTGCTTGATGAAGTAGGAAAACTAGTTGGTTTATCCTCACGATTAAAGGAAGTGAAAGGATTCCCGTTTCTAGTCTTCTTTGGCTTCACACACTCCTGTTTGAAGTGCCCTTTCTCGCCGCAGTTCAAACAAGCCACCTTGGTCTTATCGAAACCAAAGGTAGTGTCCTTAGTTGCAACCAAGTTCTATCCGGTTTTCTTGACAAACTTCTTAGCTCACGGGACAGCACTGGCTAAGGCCCATATTATGTCTATCCTTTCCAGCTCTGTCTCATCAACTTGCTCATAGTCCTCATCTGCCAGATGGCAGTTCCCAATTTTAACAGCAATTAGACCATCATAGGTGTGTGGACTA
The DNA here is from genome assembly GCA_025506515.1 of Flaveria trinervia. Taxonomy (NCBI): domain Eukaryota; kingdom Viridiplantae; phylum Streptophyta; class Magnoliopsida; order Asterales; family Asteraceae; genus Flaveria; species Flaveria trinervia. Next base: position 34,925 of record JACCIX010001224.1, on the reverse strand, counting down.
CTACAGCTAAGAGATCCATGTGTTCTTAGCTACCTCCACTGTCATATACCGAAATCTTCGGTCTTCAGTTTTGCTGCTGCATAGCTTCAGGTACAATGTATTGGGTACCAGATGAGCCTGACATTTCTGACCCTGAAGTAGATGCTTGAGAAGGACCAGACGAGCTTGTTACAAAATCTGTCTGAAGAGGTGCTCCAGACGTTTTGGCTTGAGGTCGCATTGTTAAGGGCTAGGTTCTGATCATAGGAACACTTTTGTGCTCTATACTTCATCCCCAGCTCTTCCTCTCTCAACTTCAGAATGAAGTCATTGATATCTAACTTCGTTTGCATCCTTCTGTCTGAGATTTGAAACAAATGAAACCCATTTCTCCGGTAGCCCATATGAAAAGTTAGACACTTTGTCCTCCATTGACATCGTTACACCATGATGTGTGCATCTCCTCATCAAGTGGTAGAACCTATCAATAAACATCTAGGCTTTCTTTTCCATCAAGGAGAAGTTGTCAAACTCCTTCTTTAAAGCCTTAGCCTATATGGCCTTCAATGATGCGTTTTTCCGTAATACCTTTTCTCCAATGCATTCCATAGTTTATTTGCTTGTGTTACTCCGAGAATTGATGGAAAATATCCTTCGGAATTGACTGTGTAAGCAAAGCATAAACTTTTTTTCAGCATTATTTTTGACCTTTTGTGCATCAGTCACGCCACCCCAGTGTAAGTTTGACACCATCAACTCCTACTAGCATGTTGTACCCCATCTCTATAGATTCCCACAGATTGGGATCTACTCCATTTAAGTAGATCTCGAAACGTTGCTTCCATTGTGGGTATTCATCTAACGTGATTAGCTTTGGAGTTTGTTGTGATTCCCCACTTCATTCTCCACTTCCAGTAAGTTCTGAATACGTGAGTCTCTCCCTGCTGTGAATGCTGAGTATTGGTCCTCCATTGTTATAAAGTGTAACTTTAAACCAACTGTATTATTAGTGCGAATGAAGGTGTGCGATTGCACTATTCGGGCGATTGAACTATGCGGATGGTTCAATCGTGCAACTGAACTAATCCGGATGAGTCAGTCGGGCGAATGAACTAATCCGGTTGAGCAATGCGAATAAACTTCTCAGTCGTACGAATAGGAGTACGAATGAGTCGAATCGTGCGTATAGGGAATGCGTATGATCTCAGTCGTGCGATTGAGTCATCGTGCGACTAAACCTGCTGGATTTCAAAAATTCATAGGTTTAAGGTGTTTGGACGCAAAAAACACGAATTTCTTGCTAACCCTAATTGGCGTATGCCGAAATAAAAAAAAATTTATGATCAGGAGACGTCTAAAACCTGATTTGACACAAAAGATTGTGTTTTGAGTTAAAAAAACACAATTTTTAAATCAAAACGATTGACTCACATGTAATCTAGAGCCAAAGCTCTATACCACTTGTTAGGATTGTGTACTAGACGAATACTAACAGATTTACGCGTGTACCGAATCAAATAGTACGGAACTATTTGATTGGTGATCTAATCAGTGACGCACGCATAGAATCAACTAAAGCTTGAATCTAAATGTTAAGAACAATTAGAAATCGATCTACTGGGTTCTATGAAGTTGGAATAGGTTGCTAGAGGTCTCTGGATGGCTAGGTACGTGTAGGTATTGAAATATTCAAAGTGTCTCACTTTTCGACGATTTAAGTGGTATTTATAGGGTTTCTCAATCGTGCGAATGGACCATTTGCTATAGGGTTTCTCAATCGTGCGACTGGACCATTTGCATGGTTCAGTCGTGCGATTGAGTCGTGCGGTTGATCCATTAGCACGACTGCGACTGAGCAAATCTCATGTAACAATCATGCGACTGATCCAGTCTCCTAGTTCATTCGTACGACTGGTTCATTAGCATGAAGTTGTTCATGCGTATGGTCCATTAGCATGGGCCAATCACATGAGAACTTCATATGATTAAGTTTGAATATGTTTCATAATAAGTATTGACTTAGATCTGTTCAAACCACCACAAACCTATATAATTAGTTCAATAAGCGTTATTACATACCAAGCAAGAAGTATTCAATAGTATAAGCACAACCACACATTGTATTTCATTAAGTACTCGTTCAATTACATATGTGTAAGACAATAAAGACATATTACATTATTTAGAAACTAGGGACACATGTATCTACATACCACATAATTCATGGAAAAGCAAAAGAATTTTGAAAGACTTTATACTCTCACGAACCCTAGCCATCTAGAACGTCCAAGGAAGTCTGTCCAAGTTCATAGATCATTCCTGATTGATCTCTATTCGTTTATAACGTTAAGTTTCCATCTTATATCGATGGGGTAATTGTTCTCACTGATTGGATCCCCAATCAAATAGGATTCCACACTATTTGATTTGGTATAAATGTAGAATCTGTTAGTATTCTTGTACACACGGTCTTGACAAAATCTCTCTAGGATATTAGAGACATACTTAGATTGATTGATAGAACCCTTCCTTCATTTGCTTGACCTTAATTCCAAGGAAAAAGTCCATTTTTCCTATGGAGCTCATCTCAAATTTCTTCTTCATGATGCTCTTAAAGTCTTTTCACATTTGGTCATGTAAAGAACCAAATATGATGTCATCAACATAGATTTGTACGAGAAAAATGTCTTTCCCAGAATTCCTTATGAATAAGGTCTTGTCAATGGTACCTCTTGTGTAACTATTCTTTAGGAGAAACTGAGATAGAGTCTCAAACCACAACCTAGGTGCTTAGTGTAACCCATAGAGAGCTTTATCCAATTTGCACACACAGTTGGGGTGATGTGGGTCTTCAAATCCTAGAGGCTGGCTCATGTAGACTTCTCTATCTATATTCCCATATAGAAAGGCATACTTGGCATTAAGTTGGTAGACTGTAAAATTCTTGGATGCAACATAAGAAAGAAAGATCCTTACTACCTCAAGTCTTGCAATTGATGCAAAGACATCAATATAATCAATTTTTTTCCTTTTGAGTGTATCCTTGAACTACCAGTCTTACCTTGTTCTTGATGATCCAGCCTCTATCATCTTTCTTGTTCCTAAAAACCCACATAGTGCTTATTGGTACTTTACCAGATGGTAGTGGACATAGTTGTTGGATTCCTTATGCCCAAAACACATAGACATTGATGTGATTAGTACGATATGATCCAAGTCGGGTCATACCCAATAACAAGCTTTGGAAATACCAATATAAATATTTAATTGATTAATCTTGGGCAAGTGGGAGATTGTAGGATTGTATATGCCCAAGACACGTAGAATATTGTTGCGGTTAGTATGTTATGATCCAAGTCGGGTTTTACCCAATAACTAGCTTAGAAAACACCAATTAATATTTAATTGATGATATGATCATGCAATTAAATATTTACACAAATTTAGAAAATGGGTTTTCTAAATAAGTTGCATATGAGATGAAACAACTTATAAGGATATTTTGTTCATGGACATTATTTGTAATGTTATTTAAGTTGGTTAAATGACATCAACTAATAATATAGTTGTGTATAAGTTATATAATTAAAAGGTTAATTAGATAACTTATAATTGTAATTAGCTAAAAAAATTGTAAAAGGGTTTTGGGGGGAAAACCCCAAATTCCTTTTAGATTCGGCCGCCCCCTTTAAGGGGTCTTTTGGCCTTTTGTTTTGGCTTCTTCACTTCTTGAAACACACACACATCCTGTTCTCTCTCTCTCACATGCAAAAGAGCAAGAACCCACTTTCTCTCTATCTTCTTGAAGGAGTTCAAAGCTGAAAAATCGTTTTTCAGTTCATGTTGGTTGGAGATTGGTGCTCAAATCCTAGCAACAAGGTGTTTGTTTGATGCTTGTGGGTAGGATGCTTGAGGACACCTTTCCTTGGTGTTTTGGCTGTTCAACAACATCATTCTCTTCATCAAATCCCGTTTTTCAGCAGCCTTTGAAGGTAGTTCCATGGTTTGATTTTGGTTGTTATTTCTTTTTGATAGCTAGTCCATTCACATATAAATGCTCCTTATGTTCTTGGTTTGTTGTTGTTATGACATGAGCCTTACTTTTCAGATTACAACTGATAATGTTAAGGTTTTATTCCGCTGCGTTTTCATGTTTAAATGGTTAAACTACTTTGATATGGTCCAACAAACCCAACAATAGTTTCCAAATCTTTTGTCATTTGAATTGAAGCAATTACTCTTGCATTGATTCAACCAAGCTAGTATCCTTAAGGCATCTTCTACTTTCTTGGGTTCCATCTTAAATAAGAAGCATGAGTACAAGTAGACATTCCCATTGTAAGTTTTCCCTTTGTTCTCACACCCACAGAGACATCTCCAATGTTGTTCTCATCTGGATGAGTGTTGTGAATCGTGAGCCTCGGGATCAGATCGAATTGCAGAGAGAGATCCAATTGAACATGATTTTCTCTGGAACTTGAACACTTGGACCGACTATTGTTTCAAACATATTTAATGAGGATTGATTGAATGAATGAAAAACATCATACATTTCAGTAAGCTGTGAAGCAACATTAACAGTTGCATGTTCCTTCAAAAGGCCACTTCCATTAGATTGGTGTTGTGCAATGTCACCGGATGAGTTTTGAGGCTCACTAGGTTGACAACTTGTTGAAGCTCCACCATCTCTTGAGATAGTTATGCTATCAGATCTAACAATAGTAAGAGCTTGATTCTTAGCAAATCTTGGAGAACTTAGAATAGGTCTGGGTAATTCAAATAGTTGGTCATCATCATAAATACTTTGAGTACCCGTTCTAGCTGAAACATTTTCACAAGAAGGTTTAGAATAGTTTGGAAACAATTCTAAATCAAAGATATGATCAGGGCCATTCCGCCTAACACAAGGAGTGTACCCATTAACACATTGTTGGATGATTCCTCATATTGCTGATTTTTAATGTTGTAAACTGTATAAGCAATAGAGTTCGAGGAATATCCAACAAAGATAGCATCATCTCACTTCTCAGCAAATTTTCTAAATAGTCTTTTATGTTAAGTATGGTACACCTGCTGTCATTAACAGTTCCATGTTCCTTCAAAAGGCCACTTCCATTAGATTGGTGTTGTGCAATGTCACCTGATGAGTTTTGAGGCTCACTAGGTGACAACTTGTTGAAGCTCCACCATCTCTTGAGATAGTTGTGCTATCGGATCTAACAATAGTAAGAGCTTGATTCTTAGCAACTCTTGGAGAACTTAGAATAGGTCTGGGTAATTCAAATAGTTGATCATCATCATAATTACTTTGAGTACCCGTTCTAGCTGAAACATTCTCACAAGAAGGTTTAGAATAGTTTGGAAACAATTCTAAATCAAAGATATGATCAGGGCCATTCCGCCTAACACAAGGAGTGTACTCATTAACACATTGTTGGATGATTCCTCATATTGCTGATTTTTGATGTTGTAAACTGTATAAGCAATAGAGTTCGAGGAATATCCAACAAAGATAGCATCATCTCACTTCTCAGCAAATTTGCTAAATAGTCTTTTGTGTTAAGTATGGTACACCTGCTGTCATTAACAGTTGCATGCTCCTTCAAAAGGCCACTTCCATTAGAGGTGTTGTGCAATGTCACCGGATGAGTTTTGAGGCTCACTAGGTTGACAACTTGTTGAAGCTCCACCATCTCTTGAGATAGTTATGCTATCAGATCTAACAATAGTAAGAGCTTGATTCTTAGCAACTCTTGGAGAACTTAGAATAGGTCTGGGTAATCAAATAGTTGGTCATCATCATAATTACTTTGAGTACCCGTTCTAGCTGAAACATTCTCACAAGAAGGTTAGAATAGTTTGGAAACAATTCTAAATCAAAGATATGATCAGGGCCATTCCGCCTAACACAAGGAGTGTACTCATTAACACATTGTTGGATGATTCCTCATATTGCTGATTTTTGATGTTGTAAACTGTATAAGCAATAGAGTTCGAGGAATATCCAACAAAGATAGCATCATCTCACTTCTCAGCAAATTTGCTAAATAGTCTTTTGTGTTAAGTATGGTACACCTGCTGTCAAAGAACCTTAGAAAACCAATGAATAGTGGCCTCTTGTTTCATAGCTCATAAGGGGTTTTTCCATGTGACTTAACTACAAAAACTCTATAATAGCACATAGCATGTAGTTTTGACTGTCTCTGCCCAGAATGGTAGAGGCAGCTTGGAAACAACTAACATAGTTCGAGCAGCCTCAATACGTGTCATGTTCCTCCTTTGGGAGCACTATATTGCCTGGCAATCCCTTTTGACTTACAAAATGAGTCAAGAACTTGATTCATAAACTCAGTCCCTTGATCACTTCTAATTATTTAACCTTGTGATCAATTTGATTTTCTGTTTTAAAAATAAAATATTTAATGTTTTAGCAATTTCATCTTTAGTTCTAAAAAAGAATACCCATGTAAATCTTGTAAAATCATCAATAATCACAAGGCAATATGATTCCTTCCAATGCTCATTACACTTGTGGGACCAAATAAATAAATGTGCAATAAGTGTAATTGAGTGGTGATAGAGTTAACAACTTTGGAATTATGAGATGCTCTATGTTGCCTTCCTTTCAGACATGCAACATAGTTGTCTTTGCAGAAAAATTCCTTTTTAGGCAAACCATGTACAAAGTTATTATTAACCAATTTATTCATGGTTTTAAAATTGACATGTGTAAGGCCCCGATCCCGGGACACTTACAGCTGGTAATTAATAGCACATAAAACATATACTTTACATTTAATCATCAAAACATTGCAGTGGAAACATAAAACAAATGGAATTTCATTTCATCGTAAAAACTTTTGCAAAATAATGCATTGTTTGTCGGTTACAATATTTTATTGTTGTATTACATCACAAAAGCTTTATATAAATGGATGCCATCCAAAAGAACTGAGCAGTTGCCTCGTGCCATCCTCAATAACCTTACCTGTCAACTGGAAAATGCATAAAAGTCAGGGTGCTGACCGAGTTCTAGTTTTATAGCAAAACATACTTTTCTATCATGAAACCATCCTTTCTTTTAAAATCATATTATACTTTACATTCGTCCGTGATCATACATCGTACGTACATACAGATAATAACATTATTATCTTCCTCATTATTTCGTTCATACTTTCATTCATTCATCATTACTTCTAGTGATATGTACATACCCCGAACATTGTGCACGAAGCGGGTAACTGGGCCTGAGGTCTCTCATAGACCTCGAACATTGTGCACGAAGCTGACTCCAGTACCTAGGGCAAATACATTCACCATTCATCTTTTCTATTTCATTCTGGATCAATGCCATGAGCTATACCCCGAACATTGTGCACGAAGCGGGTAACTGGGCCTGAGGTCTCTCATAGACCCCGAACGTTGTGCACGAAGCTGACTCCAGTACCTAGGGCAAGCGGCAAGGATATTATTCGTATGGTCAATCACGATGATTAGACCCCAGTGTGCATCCTTCTGGAGTGGCGAACCCACACACAGTTGAGCTAACACCCTTCATTGGGTGTGAACCTCCATACATTTGCTTGCAAGGTTTTCTTACATTCATTCATTAATGCATACATTCATTCATCATGTTCCTTTTCATTATCTTTCACGTTACATTACATAATACTTCTTTCATTCATTCATTTGTTATCATAACACGTAAAGCCATAGGAAAGATAATCATACATCATCACAAGGAACATAAACATATCATTCAAACATCATCATGCAGGACATCATACATACATAACATACATCATGCATAACCATGCAACATTATCATCATCATCATCATGCATAAGCACACAACATTACATGCCCATCATACCATCTATGACCCTCTAAGTCAACATTCATAACTCCTAGGAATCTCCTAGGTCAAAGCCTGCATTACCTCATTTCTCAAGTCAGAATTTTTCTAAGTGTTCATCCGCATTTACTATAGTTCATCCCCATTGACTCATTTCTTCCGCATTGACTTTAGTCATCCGCATTTCCATACTTAGTCAAATACTCATCCGCATTGACTTACTTGCTCATCCGCATTTCCATACTTAGTCAAATTCTCATCCGCATTGACTTACTTGCTCATCTGCATTCCCTACTTAGTCAAATGCTCATCCGCATTGACTTACTTGCTCATCCGCATTTTTAGCACTTAGTCAAATGCTCATCCGCATTGACTTACTTGCTTATCCGCATTTCCATACTTAGTCAACTGCTCATCCGCATTGACTTGCTCATCCGCATTTTCAGCACTTAGTCAAATGCTCATCCTCATTGACTTACTTGCTCATCCACATTTCGTTCCTCACACTTAGGCAGATTTAGAAACTTATCAACTGGATCTAAAACATCATTTTCAATTTCCATACATCATTCATCATGTTCTAAGCTTAATTCTTATCCTCTAAGCCTTAGAAACTTATCAACTGGATCTAAAACATCATTTTCAATTTCCATACATCATTCATCATGTTCTAAGCTTAATTCTTATCCTCTAAGCCTTAGAAACACAATTATACATCATCAAGCATGAATATAGTCACACATCACATTATAACATCATCATACACGCATTCAAACATACGGGTCCGAAACCCAGTTCAATGAAAACATACCTTCATGCATTTCCAGCACCAAAATCAGTTAAAAACCAGTAAAAGAGGGGTCCTAGAACTCACCTTTGCTAGTTTTGAGCATGGCTTCCTCCAAACTCGTTTGAAAATTGAACTCAACTGCTAGAAACCCACTAAAAACATACCCCAGACACATACAAACACGCATAAGCATAAACCCGAGGATAAGACCAGTCAAGAACACCATAAAAGCATGAATTCTTACCTTGAATTCGAACTCTTCCTTGTTCTTTCTTCAAAACCGAGAACTTGCTGCTCTTTCATTCTCTAAAACCCGAAAATCAGAGGTGCATGTGACATATGGGCGGCCATACCGCCTTTTAAACCCACTTTTCAAACATTTTGTCATTTTGGACACTTTTTACCCCTAGACTTTGGTTTTATTCCTTTTTCTGCTTTTCTTCCACTTTATTCATTCTTGTCTTTGACTTTAAATAACCGGTGTTACAAGTCCACCCTCCTTATATAGGTTTCGTCCCCGAAACCTGTTATTCCATAAAGAATTATGGGTAATGCTGTCTCATCTCTTCTTCAGTCTCCTACGTAGACTCAGATCCCTTCCTGTGCTTCCACTATACACGCTCAAGGGGAACCACTTTATTCCTCAGCCTCTTTTCCATTCGATCAATGATTGCCACTGGTTGCTTCACATAATTGAGCCGTTCTTCTACTTTGATATCGTCCAATGGAACAATCATGCCTTTATCTGCTAAGCACTTTCTTAGATGAGATACATGGAACGTCGGATGAATTCCAGTTAACTCATCGGGAAACTCCAATCTATAGGTCACCTCTCCTACCCGAGCAATGATTCAGAAATGGCCTATGTATCTTGGGCTCAACTTGCCCCGCTTTCGGAAACGAATAATACCCTTCCAAGGTGACACCTTCAGCATAACCGGTCACGCACCTGGAACTCAATCGGTTTACGTCGTTTATCGACATACGACTTTTGTCTATCTTTGGCTGCCTTCATGAAGGCTTTGATCTTCTCAAGCTTCTTGGTCGTAGCCTCGGTTACCTCGATGCTTCCCACTCCTTCTGACCAATGTCACCCTAACAAACGAGTGTTTTGCATCTCCTATCGTAAAGCATCTCGTATGGTGGCATGCCAGTGCTGGCATGATAGCTATTGTTGTACGAGAATTCAGCTAACGGTAAGTGGTCATCCCAACTTTCTCCAAAATCAATCACACATGCCTGAACCATGTCTTCCAACGTATGAATGGTCCTCTCTGACTAACCATCAGTTTGGGGATGAGAAGCCGTACTAATATGTAACCTCGTCCCCATGGCGTCGTGGAATTTCTTCTAGAACTTAGATGTAAACCGGGTGTCACGATCAGACACAATGGACACTGGCACACCATGATGGGTTACAATCTCCTTGATGAACAGGGTAGCCAGCCACTCGGATGAATATGTCTCACGAATCGGTAGGAAGTGAGCACTCTTCGTCAGTCGGTCCACCATCACCCATATGGCATCATACCCTTTCGGAGTATGTGGCAGCTTCGTAATGAAATCCATGGTGATGTGCTCCCACTTCCATTCCAGTATATCTAAAGGTTGGATCTTCCCAAACGACTTTTGATGTTCGGCCTTCACTTGCAAGCAAGTAAGGCACTTACTCACATACTCCACACGTCGTGCTTCATACCTGGCCACCAATAATCTTTCTTCATATCCTGATACATTTTTGTGGCACTTGGATGAATGGAGTATCGAGTCTTGTGAGCTTCATCCATTATCTTTACGATAGATCCCCAAAACGAGGAATCCACGCACGACCAAATCGAGTTTTAACACCAAGTGTGTTTTCACCCAATTCCCCAACCATACCTCTGATTCTTTTAGAGTTAGATGATATTCTTTTAGTGCTTCATCTTGAAACTCTTTGGCTTGCTCATCACATCCGAGGTCATGATCAGCTGATATGCTTTCACCTGAATCAGCTCGGGCCTCTCTTTCCGGATAAGGGCATCCGCCACCACATTGGCCTTGCTCGGATGGTAATGGTTTTCACAATCATAATCCTTTATGAGCTCCAACCATCTTCTCTGCCTCATGTTCAGATCCTTCTGCTCAAAGAAGTACTTCAAGCTCTTGTGGTTAGTGAAAATGGTGCACATCGTACTGTAAAGATAGTGCCTCCAAATCTTTAATGCAAAGACCACGACTGCTAGCTCCAAGTCATGAGTAGGATAATTGACCTCATGAACCTTCAACTGTCGGGACGCATAGGCTATAACCTTCCCTCTCTGCATTAACACACACCCCAAACCCGAGTAGGAAGCATCAGAATAAACCACCAGATCTTCACTCCATTGGGTAATGACAGAACAGGAGCTTGAGTCAACCTCGTCTTCAATTCTTCGAATGCCTTCTCTTGAGCTTGTCCCCATGCGAACTTCACATCTTTTCGGGTCAACTTAGTTAGTGGAGAAGTGATCATGGAAAAGTCTTGAATGAACCTTCTATAGTAGCCCGCCAAACCCAAGAAGCTACGAATCTCGGATGGCGCCTTTGGGACTTCCATTGCATGATCGCCTCAACCTTTGCTAGATCCACCTTAATCCCATCGGGATTCACCACATGACCCAAGAATTGAACCTCACGCAACCAAAATTTGCACTTGGAGAATTTGGCATACAACTTCTCCTTTCTCAACATCTCCAGAACCTCCCAAATGTGACCATCGTGATCAATCTCGTTCTTTGAATAAATCAGGATATCACCAATGAACACAATCACTGATTTATCTAGCATCGGCCGACAAACCCAGTTCATCAGATCCATAAAAGCAGCTGGCGCATTGGTCAGACCAAAGGACATTACAAGAAACTCGTAGTGACCATAGCGCGTGCGAAAAGCTGTTTTTTGGAATATCCGACTCCTTCACTTTAAGCTGATGATAACCTGATCGAAGGTCTATCCTTGAAAACCAACTGGAACCTTGAAGCTGATTGAACAAATCATCTATTCTCGATAAGGGGTAGCAGTTCTTCAATATCAACTTATTCAGCTCACGGTAGTCAATACACATCCTCATACTACCGTCCATCTTCTTTACAAACAGGACTGGAGCACCCCAAGGCGAGATGCTCGGTCTAATGAACCCCTTATCAAGTAGCTCTTGCAACAGCTCCATCAACTCTTTCATCTCTGTCGGAGCCAAACGATACGGTGCCTTGGCAACAGGTTAGGTACCCGGTATCAAGTCAACTTGGAACTCGATCTCACGGTCAGGTGGGACTCCTGATATGTCTTCTGGGAATACGTCTGGAAAGTCACACACAATGGGTACATCAAATAGTTGTGGTGTTGGCGCATCTACATCCTTTACATAGGCCAAGTAGGCACTACATTCGCGACTCATGCACTTTCCCGCCACCGCCATTGAGATCACCTTTGGAATCGTAGTCACCCGATCACCATAAACCGTCATCGAACTACCATTAGGCGTTATCAAACGGATCATCTTCTTACGGCACACAAAGTTCGCCATGAAGTCTGCTAACCAATCCATCCTATGAACCAAATCAAAACCACCCAAGGTCATCACGAACGGTCTAACAGGAAACTTATGACCTTCTAGCTCCACATCATAGCGCTCCAACATCTCAGAAATCCTGGTAGACTTACCTATGGTAGTTTCTACATCAAAGGGCGCATCAACTCGTCTACTACTAACAGGCAGCTTAGCACAAAAAGCAACAGAAATAAAACTTTTACTGACACCCGAATCAAATAACACAGAAGCTAAAGTTTGGTTCATCGGAAACGCACCGGATATAACATCAAGGTCCGTTCTAGCCTCCTCCTGTGTCATCGTGAATGCCCCGGAGCTCGCCCTTGGTCCTTCACCTCCCGTTTTCTTTGCCCCGGAACCCTCAAACATTGGCTTCTTACACTCCGTACTCATATGACCACTTCCCCCGTAGTTGAAACACTTCACACCACCACAGTCTCTAGCCATATGACCAGGCTTCCCACACTTGAAAGAAACATTCAACCCCCATTTACACTCGCCACCGTGATCCTTCCCACACTTGCCACACTTTTTCAACCCCGCAATTGATGTGACCACACGACGGTCATCCACTCGAGCCTTCTTGCTACCCGTCGAGGCACCACCCCGACCAAACCTCTTCCCATTCCAGTTTCTATCGCCTCCTCCCTTCCGATTACTTTCAGTCACCACCACCACAGTACTCTCATCATACAATCTCCCTGCTAGATCCACCGCTGACCTAAACGTGCTTGGTCGGGCGGCGATCATGTGCGTGCGAATGTCTATGGGCAAACCCTGAATGTACCTCTTGATCTTCAGAGATAGACGTGTCACCTGATCTGGCACCGGACGTGTCATTTCATTGAACTTTGTGGTGTACTCTTGGTGTGTCATATTCCTGTCTCCAGTTGCATAAATTCCCTCTCAACCTTATCCATTTCCGGTGAGGACAAAACTCCTCGATCACCACATTCTTCAACTCCGACCATCTCATTCTCCCGATCACCTGACTACCCTCGGCTTGAACTATATTGTCCCACCAGTACAGAGCCGAGTCCACAAAAGAGTGGGTAGCGAACTTAACTTTCTGGTCTTCTCGGCACTCGCTGATATCAAGTACAACCTCCATTTCCCTCACCCACCAGTGAGCAGCAGCATCAGTGCCGTTACCATCAAAAGTAGGGGGCTTGCATCTCATAAACACCTCGTAGTTACAGCCGCGTACCGTCTTCAGCACAGGCTCTACTTCTTCTTCATCATGTTCAGACAGAACCGTCTCATTCTCTGGCTGTCTTCTTTCGCCCATAGGTCTACTCCATTCCCTTCTCTCTCCTTATCTAACTGCCTTTATCACTTCGGTCACCACAGATGGTAGGATCGTCTGCATGACTTGATGCACTTCTTCCACAACTGCCTCTTTCACTGAGGCTCTCAGGTTAGCACTCTCATCTCTGCCCTCTAGATGAAGGGTTTCTCGTTCTTCATGAACCACCTTTTCGGCCCTAGGCCTTCCTCTCGTAACCCGTGGTTCAGCACCACGTCCGCCACCACGTGACGCTTTAGATGATCTACCACGGCCATCCTCTAACTCACACTGAAAGATTTAAATACTAATACGATCATTCAAGGAAACGGCTCAGTTTATGGCAAGTATAGCAAGTCCTAATTACAGTGGCCAGTTGTGATTAGCCAGTTACTTTACTCTTCATATCCCAAGCATTACATGTCCTCACTACATCAACATTTAAATCTATATACAACACATAACCACATACTGTTAAGATCTCAACATCTAGTTTGATCAATTAGATTGGATTTGCAGCGGAATGAGACCACGAATTAACAAATTTAAACAAGAACGCAAGAAATTTATCAATGAAACAGTGTTGTTATAGAGAGAGAATTTCTGCCAAAAGGAATATATTCATTCAATACACGCTTCGGCTGGCTTTTTCGCACATCATTACAATTAGGTCATCTTTCCTTTTATAAGGGAAGCTGACGTCAGCTGATGTCACTTGACAATGACATCTAATTGTTATTTAACTACTGAAAGTTAACACAACTACTGAAGATGTCAAACAACTGACATCTTCTTACAAAGATACCAAGTGTTAACTATCACTACAACTACTGAAAAGAAAACTACTGAAACAACGACTGAAGAACATGCTCTTCAGTTGTTTTACAAGTACTGAAATAGAAAAGAAAACTACTGAAAGGAAACCATCACAACAACTGAAGAATGCTTCTTCAGCTGTTGTGACAAACTCTGAAGGCTTCAGTACTTGGACTTCTTGAACTTTAGTTGTTGTCATTAGCTGATGTCTTCAAATGTTGTCTTCAGTCTTTGTACTTCAGCTGTTGATCTTCAGTACTTTAGTCTTCAGATGTTGATCTTTAGACATTGGTCTTCAGCTGTTGAAGTCTTCAGTACTTCAGTCTTTAGCTGTTGATCTTCAGACTTTGGTCTTCAGCTGTTGAAGTCTTCAGTACTTTAGTCTTCAGCTGTGGATCTTCAGACTTTGGTCTCAGCTATTGAAGTCTTCAGTACTTTAGCCTTCAGCTGTTGATCTTCAGACTTTGGTGTTCAGCTGTTGATGTCTTTAGTACTTTAGTCTTCAGCAGTTGATCTTTATAATGGGTTTGTTAAAACACTAAAACATAGTTTAACCTTTTAAACTTTCAGAAAGCGCAGCGGATATATATGTCTCTAAAACCAATTTTAAAGCTCAAATGTATGTTCTTTAGTGATCTTTTAAGATGGTAAAACAAACCCAAACAAAAGGATCATCATATGTGAATGGACATGCTATGTGTACATAAAATAACACAATATGGCAACCTCAAAGGGCTGCCATGAACTACGTCCTTCCAACAGCAAGAAAAACGTCCAACAGAAGGAGATTTGAGATGCTTAAACATCCAAGAACACAAGTGTAGAAGTCCTCAAGTGACTACTCCCACAAGCCTCAAGTAGGCTTCTTAGTTGCTTGATTTTGAACCCCAAAACTCAGAAAGAGAGCTGCCAAAAGAGCTTCCAAAACCGTGAGTTTCCAGCAGTAAGTTTGATGATGTATGAAGATGAAATCGACCCCAAGGTTCCAAGAAGAGGAACCCTCAAGTGTTTATACCCCAAGCCTAGTTACAATCACCTTCTTGTTAGGAAGAATGAACACTAAATCAAAACCAAAACTCACAATTTTCTGCTGCCATTTCCGTGAGATGGAGGAGAGAAAAAGGAGAGCTTTGCTGATTTTGCATGTGTTCTAATTGGAAAAATGAGAGAGAGCTTCCACTAGTTAAGTTTGTGTATTCTCAAGACAACAAAAGACCCAATCACCTCCAAGGAGTGGCGGCCAAAAATGTGTTCAAAATAAGATAGTTTCCCTCTTAATTAAACACACTTACTTAATATTAACTAGTGTTTTGTCACACATTAATAAGTCATCTACAAGACTTATTTAAAATGTGACATAAGTCTTCTCTAATTAAATAATTTAATTAAAGTATACTCTTATATTATTAGTGTTATTTAAACCCTTTTAAATAACAAAATAATAATAACCCATCAACAAATATCCTTATAATTTGTTCCATCTCTAATGCCTTTGTTTAGAAAACCCTTTTTCTAAACATGATGCAATTATTCAATTGCATGATCCCATCATCAATTAAATAATTCTTCGTGTTTGTAAAGCTTTTTATTGGGTATAACCCGACTTGGATCATAACGTACTAACCACATCAATATTCTACGTGTCTTGGGCATATAGAATCCTACAATCTCCCACTTGCCCAAGATTCATAGAAGATTGATGCAAACAGTAAAACCGCCTAACAACGGTTTACTGCCCTTAATACGCATGACTTATGGCCATTCAATAACATCATCCCTTTCAAGTACCCTACTTGAAATGATTTAGGTGAATCAATCATCTATCCTTTTGTTACAGATGTCATGTTAAATCCAAGAACATAGAATGATCATTTCTTTGATTTAACTTAATCAGGCCTTAGACATCTAACTCTCAACGAATAAGAGGAACAAATTCCATCTTGATTACATAGTTTCTCCTCACAAACACCTCGTGTTATACCGGAACATACCCTTATGTACTGTCCATTATTTCAGGACAATGAAGAATTAGCTCAAGGTATAACACTTGGTGAATATCAAAACCCTATATGTATCTCAGGTCGGAGGATACCAAATGATATTCACCTTTACTCAAATTTACTTATGATCAATCAATAAGATTCCATGTAGTAAAATTTGAGATGCGGGTTAGTCCAATATTTGTATCCCACAAATATCTATGAACCTTGGTAGCAACCCATTGCTCTATATTCATCTTTATGAATATCAACCAATCAAGTTCATAATAGTCTTACCTTCAAACTTGCTCCCACAAGTTTGAACGACTACGGACATTTAGAGTAAACAATTTACTCATGGATTAAACATGCTAAATTGGAACATTAATTGAAACATTATAACCAAATAATTTTATTCAAATAATGAAGAGTTCCACATATCCAAATACAAAATTTTACAGATCAAATCCAATCACTAGAATATCGAAGTCCCATGGCACAAGTATGACCTTCATGCTTTGCCTTTTCAAGGAGCTTCGTGAGAGGATCCGCAATGTTTTGATCCGTGTGAACTTTGCGAATACATATCTTTCCCTTTTCAACTTCATCTCGTATGTAGTTGAATCTCCGCTCCATGTGCCTAGTCTTTTGATGAGCACGGGGTTCCTTGATTTGAGCAATCGCACCCTCGTTATCACAAAAGATATCTAGGGGGTTCTGAATGGAAGGGACAACCCCTAGATCGGCAATGAATTTCTTTAACCATGCAGCTTCTTGAGCTGCCAATGAGGCGGCGACGTATTCTGATTCTGTAGTTGATAGAGCCACCACATCCTGCTTGGAGCTCTTCCAAGAAACCACTCCTCCAATCAGAATGAAAATGTATCCCGATTGTGATTGAGAATCATCACGATCGGTCTGGAAACTCGCATCCGTGTAACCTTTTACAACGAGTTCCTCGTCACCAGATCCATAGATTAGGAACATATCTCTTGTCCTCCTTAGTTACTTTAGTATGTTCTTAACAGCCATCAAATGATTGTCTCCAGGATTTTGCTGGTATCGGCTTGTCATGCTTAAGGCGCATGACACGCCCGGTCGAGTGCATATCATCGCATACATGATGGATCCAATAGCAGATGCATATGGGAATGCCTTCATTTTATCTTGCTCATCCTTTGAGCTTGGACATTGAGTGGTACTCAATATGTTCCTCTTTGAATAGGTACCGTACCTTTCTTAGAGTTCTCCATCTTGAACCTTTTCAAGATTTTATCAATGTATGCACTTTGATTCAAACCAATAAACCGCCTTGATCTATCCCTATAGATCTTTATTCCTAGAATATAGGCGGCTTCACCAAGATCCTTAATGGAACAACAACTTCCAAGCCAAATTTTTACACCTTCCAAGGCTGGAATGTCATTTCCCAATAGTAGTATGTCATCAACATACAATACTAGGAAAGTTATTGTGCTCCCACTAGCCTTCTTATATACACAGGCCTCATCAGCGTTTTTTATAAAGCCAATTTCTTTACTTCCTCATCAAAATGGTGATTCCAGCTTCTCGATGCTTGTTTCAATCCATAGATTGATTTCTTTAACTTGCATACTTTATTAGGATGTTTTGGATCGACAAAACCTTCAGGCTGAACCATATAGACATCTTCCGCAAGATATCCATTTAGGAAAGCCGTTTTGACATCCATTTGCCGAATCTCATAATCATAATGAGCAGCTATGGCAAATAATATCCTTATAGACTTTAGCATCGCAACAGGTGAGAAAGTTTCATCATAATCAACCCCTTGAGTTTGAGTGAAACCCTTTGCTACAAGTCTAGCTTTATAAGTATCCAAGTTGCATGCATATCGGTTTTCTTCTTGAAAACCCACTTGCTTCCAACTATCTTGGAGTTAAGAGCTGGTTCAACAAGTTCCCAAACTTGATTGTCATACATGGATTGCATCTCAGCGTTCATGGCTTCAAGCCATTTGTCACAATCCGAATTGGACACTGCATTATGGTATGTGGTTGGTTCGTCTGAATCTACCACATAGCACCTATCCACGAAAAATCCGTATCTTTCAGGTGGATTACTAGTTCTACACACTTTTGCGAACATCTTGTGTGTATTGATCAATCCCTTGATCATACTCAACATACTCATGTTGAGTGCTAGTTTCAACCAACCGTGCATTGGGTTGTGGTTCTTGATCCTCTTCAAGATCCACTGTTCTACTGCCAGCTCCTTCCATAAGGAACTTTGCTTCTAAGAACTCACCCTTTCTGGCAACAAACACCTTTTGTTCCAATGGATCATAGAAATAATATCCCATAGAATCTCTAGGATATCCAACAAAGATACACTTGGTGGATCGGACTTCTAATTTGTTTGGGGTGGGAGTCTTAACATAGGCCTCACATCCCCAAACCCTTAAGTATGATAGGGATGGAACTCTTCCATGCCATATCTCAAAAGGTGTCCTTTCCACCTTTTTGGTTAGGGCCATATTTAGAATACGGGCCGCGGAGAGCAAAGCGAAACCCCAAAATGATAGAGGTAATGAGCTTCTAGCCATCATAGATCGGACCATATCCAATAAGGTTTGATTCCTCCTCTCAGACACACCATTATGTGTGGTGTTCCAGGTGGAGTGAGTTGTGAGACAATCCCACAACTCCTAAGATGATCTTGAAAAGCTTCACTTAGGTATTCACCTCCTCTATCGGTACGGAGAACTTTAATTGACTTGTTGAGTTGATTTTCTACTTCATTCTTGAAGATTTTGAACATTTCAAAAGCTTCATCTTTGTGCCATAATAAGTACACATACCCATAGCGACTATAATCGTCGGTAAAGGTAACGAAGTATCTTTCACCATTCCTAGTCATTGGCTTAAAAGGACCACATACATCCGAATGTATGATTCCTAATATATCTTTTGCCCTTTCGTTAGTTCCACTAAAAGGTGCCTTAGTCATCTTCCTTGTAAACAAGATTCACAAACATCAAATGAATCACATTCATTTGTTTTTAAAAGACCATTCTTTTGAAGTGTTTGTAAACGTTTCTTGTTTATATGACCAAGATGACAATGCCAAAGATAGGTATCACTCAAGTCCAACTTGAGCTTCTTGGTGTTAGTTTGGTACAGTGAACTATTTAAAGTATTTTCATGAACCATTCATAAATACCATTAATGGAATAGCTTTAAAATAGAACATACCATTTAAAGAAACATGAATATCATTTTCAATAAAGGATAGTACATAATGATAATGTCTTAATTGGGATACAGAAATAATGTTCCTAGTCAAACTAGGAGCATACAAAACATTCTTCAAAATAACATCCAAGCCATTTGGAAGTTTTAGGATGTAATCCCCACGAGCTTCAACTAAGACTTTAGTTCCATTGCCCATGAAGAGGCTAACATCCCCTTGATTGAAGTCCCTACTTCTTGTGAACCCCTGCAACAAATTGCAAATATGAGTTCCACATCCGGTATCCAATACCCATGTGTTAGAAGATGTTACATTAAGATCAATATGAATCATGTATATTGTACCTGAGGTCTGCCCGGCATCCCTCTTCGCTTTCAACTCTTGGAGATGGACGGGACAATTCCTTGCCCAATGTCCAATCTCCCCACACTTGAAGCATGGGTCATTAGTGGCAACCTTTTGCCTTTTCTCTTGTGGTTTGGGTGGCACCCTTGCCCCCCTTTCCTTTTCCCCAAGCGGGTCCCTTACCCTTGGCAACCTTTGCCTTGGGTGCGGGACGAGGCCTTTTATTGTTCCCACCTTCATTGATGGTGAGAACGGGTAAAACCTTTTACCCATGGCCGCCTCGGCCGTTTTGAGCATTGAGTGAAGCTCACCAATGCTTTTGTCCCAAGCATTCATGTTGTAGTTCAACACGAATGTCTCGAACCTCTTGGTAAGGCCATTTAGGATCAAATCTGGCCAATTCTTTCGAGATGGGCAATTAAGCCTTTCAAGGCGGTCAATGTGACTTTTCATCTTAAGTACATAAGATGAAACAGATTGGTTGTCGTCCATACGACATGCATGGAGTGCTCGAACCGTTTTGAAGCGCTCAACCCTAGCTTGCTGTTGGAACGTTTCCTTCAGCTGGGCAATCATGTCGTAAGCTCCGTGATGTTCACTCCTTCTAGAGATCCGGAGTCATGCTCGCTAGCATGAGACAAGACACTTGGACGGAGTCCTTAGTGTATTTTAGCCAATCGCTATAGGCTCCTCATCATCCTCGCTAGGTTGATCGGGGATAGGGTCGTCTAAAATATACGATCTTCTTTCTTGACTTGAGAACGATTCTCAAGTTTCGATACCAATCGATGAAGTTGTTATGATTTAGACGTTCCTTTTGGAGGATCGCTCGTAGAGATTGGTTGGACGCGGATGAGTTATCAGAATTATCATTATTTGAGGCCATCTACAAATTTTAACAAAGTTCTGTTTTAGTATTTTCGATATTGTAATTTTAATAATAAATGACTTTTAAGGTCTTCATATTAAAATCTAGAACCCAACATTACATTTAAATTGTGGTTAGGTGACCTTTATCCCACGTTTTAAATTAATAAGGTGGTCAACGTTTGATGATTGCAACCACTTGCAACTTCTAGAAATATGGGATCGACTTGAAACATCATATGTAAAGTCGGCATGTAAATCCCATCAACACCATTTGGAAACCTATTGTAGGTGATCCATTTAACATGGTTTGCAAATCAAGTTACCCTACTTGCACACACATGTGAGTTTACCAACATAAGTGGTTAGGTGACCTTTATCCCACCAATGTGGTATTCCCACCTTAAGTCACAAGTTCCCTCAAAATGGTTAGGTGACCTTTATCCCATTAAGAGTTTCCAAATGACTTAAGTGTTGTGCAAAAGGACGGTGTTAAACTTGTTTGAAAAAAAAAACTTAGAGGTCCCATAATCCGAGTTTAGAAAACTCGATGTACTTGTATTTGCACGCTTTCAAATACAAGGTACCCTATGGTTCTTTGATTAAAACCTATTATAATCTTTGAAATCATTAAATCATTTTAATAACCTTTTATTAACCTTTAAGAACCATCAATTTTTCAGCTTGTTAAGTTTGTTAATGAGTTTGTTGTGAATATCCAAATATCAACCAAACATAAACAACTATATGTGCATATGTGCATAACCATAGCATCTAAAGTGGTCCACACTTGCTTGCCATCACAAGTGTGGTCCATAGGACATTCCTAAGGGTCACAAACAAAGCATATTGAAGACTTCCAAAAGTCTCCCACTTGAAACCACATCCAAAGTGCTCCATGTTTCTCTTATGACCTTCCTTTGTGCTTCCAAAGTCTATGTCTTCATATTACAAGATATAATGTCCTAATACAAGATATCTAGTAAAATGAAAATACACCTAATCTATTCATTACAACCCAATAATAAATAAATTACATATGAAACAAAGCACAAGGAACAAAAGATACAACCCAATTGAATGAATCAATCCAACCATCACAAACATCCAAACAATCACAAGGTCAAAGGCTAGGTTATGCACTAAAACATCCAATGATCAAATCATCAAAATATATAATGAAACCCGACTTAAAACCTTCAAAATTTCAGCCAACATAAACTGAAGTTTTTGGTTTTATATATTGTCCAAACAATCAACATATCAACATACATATCTTTCAAGGTTTAATCACAAGCATGTGTAATGTAACCTTGAAAGTTGGGGATTCAACAAAACATAATATAGCAGCCCAAAACAGCCTATAACAAGTCTAAAACCATCCTTTAAAACCAATTTCAAAGGATAAACAAGCAAGTCATCCACATAACCGGCTCTAGATGCCATTTAATGGGTTTGTTAAAACACTAAAACATAGTTTAACCTTTTAAACTTTCAGAAAGCGCAGCGGATATATATGTCTCTAAAACCAATTTTAAAGCTCAAATGTATGTTCTTTAGTGATCTTTTAAGATGGTAAAACAAACCCAAACAAAAGGATCATCATATGTGAATGGACATGCTATGTGTACATAAAATAACACAATATGGCAACCTCAAAGGGCTGCCATGAACTACCTCCTTCCAACAGCAAGAAAAACGTCCAACAGAAGGAGATTTGAGATGCTTAAACAGCCAAGAACACAAGTGTAGAAGTCCTCAAGTGACTACTCCCACAAGCCTCAAGTAGGCTTCTTAGTTGCTTGATTTTGAACCCCAAAACTCAGAAAGAGAGCTGCCAAAAGAGCTTCCAAAACCATGAGTTTCCAGCAGCAAGTTTGATGATGTAGGAAGATGAAATCGACCCCAAGGTTCCAAGAAGAGGAACCCTCAAGTGTTTATACCCCAAGCCTAGTTACAATCACCTTCTTGTTAGGAAGAATGAACACTAAATCAAAACCAAAACTCACAATTTTCTGCTGCCATTTCCGTGAGATGGAGGAGAGAAAAAGGAGAGCTTTGCTGATTTTGCATGTGTTCTAATTGGAAAAATGAGAGAGAGCTTCCACTAGTTAAGTTTGTGTCTTCTCAAGACAACAAAAGACCCAATCACCTCCAAGGAGTGGGCGGCCAAAAATGTGTTCAAAATAAGATAGTTTCCCTCTTAATTAAACACACTTACTTAATATTAACTAGTGTTTTGTCACACATTAATAAGTCATCTACAAGACTTATTTAAAATGTGACATAAGTCTTCTCTAATTAAATAATTTAATTAAAGTATACTCTTATATTATTAGTGTTATTTAAACCATTTTAAATAACAAAATAATAATAAACCCATCAACAAATTATCCATATAATTTGTTCCATCTATAATGCCTTTGTTTAGAAAACCCTTTTTCTAAACATGATGCAATTATTCAATTGCATGATCCCATCATCAATTAAATAATTCTTCGTGATTGTAAAGCTTGTTATTAGGTATAACCCGACTTGGATCATAACGTACTAACCACATAAATATTCTACGTGTCTTGGGCATATAGAATCCTACACTTTAGACTTTGGTCTTCAGCTGTTGAAGTCTTCAGTACTTTAATCTTCAGCTGTTGATCTTCAGACTTTGTCAAACAGCTGATCAAGTCTTCAGCAGTTGTTGTGATGTCTTGTGGGACTTAAAGGTTTTTCTGATCTGGCTTATTGGTTCTTTTGGTCCAACAAACTCTCCCTGAACCAATGCAGCCAAAACCTTTAAGCTTATTGAAGATGTCCCACTTATTATGGTAGAAAGATTGGTCTTTTTGTCTTCTAGATCAGCTCAGAAGTGACCCTTGTAAGCACAGGCCTGGGAAGAAGTCTCGATGTTCTGTTTGGCAAAGGATGGATGGGAACTCTGTCTTGGGGAACTGGACACAGAGCTGTTACCCCATCCATGAGATCTACTTCCCAACTATGAGTTTCTAAGAATCCCTTGTATAGGCCTCAATGAAGATTACTTGTTCCTCCATGGTAAGCTCTTCTGCTTCTCCTTCAAAAAGTGACTCTGGCCCATTAAACTCACAGAGGTATTTGACCTGCTTCCCATTTTTTAGTTCCACAGTTGTTATGACTCTATATGCGAATTCATCTGGGTGAATACCCTCTAAGAACAACTGGAGCTCATTCTTTCTAACTTCCTCAAGCCTCCTATACACTAACCCCTTTTTCACCACTTTATTCTCCAGCATCTTTTTGGGGTCCGTTTAGCTTTATAGGCTTTCTTAAAGTCATCTACGATCTCCCAAGGTGATACTGCAAAGGCCAGTGAGATCACTTCATCTACAATCTTCTTTACTTGGCCAATGTATCTCTGTGGAATATTTTTATTTTGAATCCTATGAGACACCCTGGGATCAGGCCAAATCCTCACTCTCTCTTTTTGATATTGAAACGTATGTCTGAGAGTGTATAATCTCTGAGCATGTTTCTTCATATTGATGGTTGAAGATGTGGCAGCGTATGCTTTGTCGACTCTTCTCAACAATTCCTCATCATGTTGTTTGTGAAGCTCTTCTTCTTCTAACTTCACTTTCACAAGTTGCCTTTGAGATTTAGGAGTAATTGTTGGAGGGTGACTTATGGCCTTAGGCAGTTGTATAACAGCTAAGATTGACAGCCTGTCTTCATCTTCATCATTATCTTCTTCTTCCTCTTCTATCCTCAGTACCATTCTCTTCCTCTTCTGGGGTACATCAATGGCTATTGGTTTTATGGGTAAGGGAATTGGTTTAGTGGGTTGTGGTTGTGGTGGTTTTGGTGTGGGAATTTTGACAGGCTGTTCTAGTATTTTTGATGTAAGTGAGGCTTTAGATTGTTTGACCAGTTCAGTCTTGCTCGCAGCACCACTTTAGACGAACAGATCTTAGTGGTTATTTCCAAGATGTTGTCCCTGGACCATGACTTGATTTCAATCAATGATCTTCCAAGATACTTATCTATGAACCTGATCATGATTTCCAGCCTTTCCCTTTCCAACACACTGTAACTTGCCCATCTTTCTTGGATTTCTTCAATCTCCAATCTTCTAATTTCTGAGTCAAGTTTTTTAGTGTCATGACCTTGCCTAAACAGCTGATCAATGATGTTGTCCATTGATCGGCTGTGTTGGTCATCAGCCTCCTTCACCATTTTCTCCAACTCCTTCTCCTTCTTTCCACTCTTCCTTTTCTTGTATGTTACATGAAAGTCCTTAGTACTTTCAGTCACTTTCTCCATTTCAGCTTCCTTCTCCTTCTCCTTCTCAGTCTCTACACCCAACTCCTTCTCATTGCCACCTCTATCTCTTTTTCTTTCTCTTTCCCATCTTCAATCCTCTTTCGTTTTGCTTTCAATTACTGAATCTCCCCCTTTTTGGTTGCATTGGTTGCAAGGGTTTGATTGTCAGAAAGCCTTGTGCTCACAACTTCCTCTATCAAGGGTTGGATTACCGAGGGAAGCCTCTCATCAAGGGTTTTAATCACTATATCAGTGATAATTGGTGTGATGAGAGGTAAGGAATTTTGAAAGATAGCAGCTATTTGCTCAGGGGGATTCTGTCCCTGAGAGATAGTGCCAGAAGTAGAGGCAGGTGGCTGAGTGTTTTGGAGTGGCTCTGTGTATAAGAGACCTTGAGAGGAAGGTTCCATATGTTGGTGGATTGGGGCAGATGAACTTAGATCCTGAGACATTTTGGCAATCAGCTCGTTGAGTCTGCTTACCTTATTCTCTAGGATGGTATTTTGGGCTTAGCATCATAGAAAAAGCCTAGGTCATCATCAGTGCTTGCTGAATCACCTGACCTCCTGATAGAATCAGGATATACATGCTCTGAGTGTAGATTAGTATCAACATGTGCCCGTTGTTCTTGGTACTGGGGACTTCCTGCCTCAGGACTATGACCTTCATTGGCAGTTGCCTCTGGTGAAATCTTATGGATGTTACCAACTGCATCCTGATCATATGCTGAGGTAGGAGAAGTGGCAGCCTCACCAGATGTTCTAATCTCCGTTTCTACACTTGGAGATGGAACAATGTAACCCCTGTGCTATGGCTTATCAGAGGCATTTTGATCCTCCCCCTCAATTATTGAGGCTATCCCAGTTTTGATTGGTATCTGGGGAGGGGGTGAGGAATGCAACTGACTCAGCACTTTTGCAACTATTATGGTAGGACTTTGGGGGACAGTTGTAGTGGGAGATGGTGTAGAAGCAGTATGCACCCGGGGAGAGTGGTGCGTTTCAATGGCAACCTCCTCAAATGAAGAAGGTTCCAGATGTATAGGTGCCCCGAATATGGTTGCTGCAGGCTCTTGTTGAGAGGAAGCCTGAGTGGTTGAGGTTGGGTGAGTACTTGTATCTACTGTTAAGGCCAGTAGATATATCCTGCGTTTGTGTTGTAGGGACATCCTCAGGGGACTCATTTCCCTGAGTAGCCGTTTTGGGATTCTTGTGTTTGGGTTTGGTGGGGACTTTGGATTTGGAGGTGGTGGCTGTGGGTTCCAACTGTGTGGGTTTTCGTAGCTTGGCAGCCTGTTTGAGTGACTGGTCTGAGTTGTGCCTGGAGTATACCTCAGGCAATACAGCCATGGCAGGGACTCCAAGGCCAACAAGTCCCTCAGTTTTCAGCTGGTTCTCTATAATGGCCATTATGAACCGAGGATATAATATCCATCGGTTAGCAATAGGTTTTGAGGCCATATCCTTAAGTTCAAGAAATATTATTTCAGAAAAATTTAAGTTTTGTTGCTCAAGGATAGAGAAGAATACCTGTTGCCACCTGGTTGACATTTGATCCTAAGAAGAAGTCTTAGGGGCTAGGCAGACATTCACCATATGAAAAATAAGGTGTTCCGCATCATGGAAATGCTTCTTTAGGATGGTAGAAGCGCTGAGGTTACCCTGGTATCGATGTTGGGCAAAGGATAGATCAGTGGTGCCCTTTGAATATCTAGCGGGGAAGGTGGCATCATCCAGTTGTAGGGTTTGGCGAAGGAATGCCGGAGTGATGACCACCTTACGGTAGTTTACGAATGACTGGAGAGACTCAGTGTCATTCTCCCCAGTGGCAAGGGTGACGTTCATCCGAAACTGATTTAGGGATTCGGCATAAATGGTAGGATTGATAAGGAAGGTCGTTTTGTATGGAGAATGGACCATTAGATCAATGGCAGTATCAAACTTCGTCCAGAAGGGTGATTTGGTAAGGTAGGCAACACAATTGTGTCTTGGTTTAAGCTGCATGGTCACCATGAATGTGAGAGAAGGTTCAGAGTTTTTGAACGTTAGGTTTGAGATAATGAAGCGCTGTAGGATAAGGTATTTATAGGGTATGGGTTATAAAACAACTGAAGGGATTGGTGTTAATCATCAATAGTTTTAAACGACTGATGACATGATATTAACCTTCAGAGGTTGAAAGAACTGAAGTCTTGGTTTTAGGCATCAGCAATTATAAAACTACTAAAAACCATGGTTTTAACTTCAGATGTTGGAAACAACTAAGGACTTGGTGTTAGTCATCAGTAGTTGTGAAACTACTGAAGACATGGTTTTGTCATCAGTTGTTGTAAACGACTGAAGACTTGATGTTAGTCATCAATAGTTGTGAAACTACTGAAGACATTGATTTTGCTTCAGTTGTTTAAGATGAAATAGCAGTTGTAAAACGACTGAAGAGAAAATTCCCATCAGTAGTTTTCGTCAATTCTTAGCTTTTCAGCTATTTCATACTGTCCTCAACACTTACTCATTAGACTTTTTAGCTGTTTTCAGTATTTCATAGGACATCAGTACTTATTTGTTTTTACTGACATCAGTAGTTATAACTGCATCAGTTTCTTTTAACAGAATCAATACATATTTGTGAGATGTTACTAATGATCATCAGTACATGTTTACTAAGATCATCAGTAGTTGTCACTTATTCTAGCTGCAACATACCAAGCCTTAACACTATGTTTTGGAAAGTTGAACTATCCAAAGGCTTAGTAAAAATGTCTGCAAGCTCATCAGCACTAGGCACAAACTTTGGATCAATTTGACCTTTTTCAAAACAATCGCTAATAAAATGGTGTTTGATCTCTATATGTTTGGTCCTAGAATGCTGGACAGGATTCTTGACAATGCAAAGAGCTGAAGCACTGTCCATTAATAATGGAGTCTTAGTCTCTGTAATGCCATAATCCAAAAGTTGGTTCTGAAGCCAAAGTACCTGAAATGTACAACTTGTAGCAGCAATGTACTCTGCTTCAGCAGTGGATGTAGCAACAGATGTTTGTTTCTTATTCTGCCATGAAATCAAACAGTTGCCTAGGAATTGACATCCACCAGAAGTTTACTTTCTGGTTAACTTACACCCTGCATAGTCACTATCAGAAAAAGCAACTAATTTGCAAGAGTGTCCAGTGGAATACCATAAATCTAGAGATTGTGTACCTTGCAGATATCTAAAGATCCTCTTGACTGCAATCAAATGACACTTTAGGAGCAGCCTGAAATCTAGCACAAACACAAGTTGCAAACATGATATCTAGTCTAGAAGCTGTTAAGTACATAAAGGACCCAATCATAATCTGTAAAGTGTTTCATCAACAACTTTACCTTTCTGATCTGCATCCAGTTGAGTGGTGTGGCACATGGGAGTAGAACATGGCTTGTAGTTTTGTAAATCAAACTTATTCAAAAGTTCTTTTGTATATTTAGACTGATGAATGAAAGTCCCATCAGCCTTTTGTTTGATTTTCAATCCTAGAAAGAACTGTAATTCTCCCATTGCACTCATTTCAAACTTCTTTTGCATTGAATTGGTAAAATCATCACAAAACTGGGGATCAGAAGATGAAAAAATAATATCATCAACATAAATTTTAACAAGTAGCTTATGCTGATCCACCTTCTTAATGAAGAAAGTTTTATCTATGGAGCCTCTAGTGAAATTATTTTGAAGAAGAAAATTTGATAATGTCTCATACCAGGCTCTAGGAGCTTGTTTCAACTCATAAAGAGCCTTATCAAGCTTGTATACCCAATCTGGATGTTTATTATCCCCAAAACCTGGTGGTTGACACACATAAGCCTCTTCTTTTATTTTACCATATAAAAATGCACTTTTAACATCCATGTGAAAAACTTTAAGATTGTGGAATACAACATAGGCTAAGAACAATCTAATTGCCTCCATTTGTTAAGATCTCAGCATCTAGTTTGATCAATTAGATTGGATTTGCAGCGGAATAAGACCACGAATTAACAAATTTAAACAAGAACGCAAGAAATTTATCAATGAAACAATGTTTGTTATAGAGAGAGAATTTATGCCAAAAGGAATATATTCATTCACTACACGCTTCGGCTGGCTTTTGCGCACATCATTGCAATTAGGTCATCTTTCCTTTTATAAGGGAAGCTGACGTCAGCTGATGTCACTTGACAGTGAAATCTAACTGTTATTTAACTACTGAAAGTTAACACAACTACTGAAGATGTCAAACAGTTGACATCTTCTTACAAAGATACCAAGTGTTAACTATCACTACAACTACTGAAAAGAAACTACTGAAACAACGACTGAAGAACATGCTCTTCAGTCGTTTTACAAGTACTGAAATAGAAAAGAAAACTACTGAAAGGAAACCATCACAACAACTGAAGAATGCTTCTTCAGCTGTTGTGACAAACTCTGAAGGCTTCAGTACTTGGACTCCTTGAACTTCAGTTGTTGCCATAAGCTGATGTCTTCAAATGTTGTATTCTGTCTTTGTACTTCAGCTGTTGATCTTTGGTACTTTAGTCTTCAGCTGTTGATCTTCAGACTTTGGTCTGCAGCTGTTGAAGTCTTCAGTACTTTAGTCTTCAGCTGTTGATCTTCAGACATTGGTCTTCAGCTGTTGAAGTCTTTGGTACTTTAGTTTTCAGCTGTTAATCTTCAGACTTTGGTCTTCAGCTGTTGAAGTCTTCATTACTTTAGTCTTCAGCTGTTGATCTTCAGACTTTGGTCTTCAGCTGTTGAGGTCTATAGTACTTTAGTCTTCAGCTGTTGATCTTCAGAGTTTGGTCTTCAGCTGTTAAAGTCTTCAGTACTTTAGTCTTCAGCTGTTGATCTTCAGACTTTGTCAAACAGCTGATCAAGTCTTCAGCAGTTGTTGTGATGTCATGTGGGACTTAAAGGTTTTTCTGATCTGGCTCATTGGTTCTTTTGGTCCAACACATACCATGTGCACATAATACCAGTTATCATTACAAAAATACCCGATGGCACGCATCTACTCAGATTGGCATCCCATTCCAATTTCGTCCCATTCTCAGTTTAAGTTAAGGTTTATTTTGAAAATTTACCCATTTCACTTAAACTTTGGCTCTGATACCAACTTGTAAGGCCCCGATCCCGGGATGCTTACAGCTGGTAATTCATAGCACATAAAACATATACTTTGCATTTAATCATCAAAACATTGTAGCGAAAACATAAAACAAATGGCAATTCATTTCATCTTAAAACCTTTTGCAAAATAATGCATCGTTTGTCGGTTACAAAATTTTATTGTTGTATTACATCACAAAAGCTTTATATAGATGGATACCATCCAAAAGAGCTGAGCAGCTACCTCGTGCCATCGTCAGCAACCTAACCTGCCAACTGGAAAATGCATAAAAGTGAGCGTTGCTGAGCGAGTTCTAGTTTTATAGCAAAACATACTTTTCTATCATAAAACCATCCTTTCTTTTAAAATCATATTATACTTTACATTCGTTCGTGATCATACATCGTACGTACATATAGATAATAACATTATTATCTTCGTCATTCTTTCATTCATACTTTCATTCATTCATCATTACTTCTAGTGATGTGTACATTACCCCGAACATTGTGCACGAAGCGAGTAACTGGGCCTGAGGTTTCTCATAGACCTCGAACATTATGCACGAAGCTGACTCCAGTACCTAGGGCAAGTACATTGTGCACGAAGCGGGTAACTGGGCCTGAGGTCTCTCATAGACCCCGAACATTATGCATGAAGCTGACTCCGGTACCTAGGGCAAGCGACAAGGATCCTATTCGTATGGTCAATCACGAAGTTTAGACCCCAGCGTGCATCCTTCTGGGGTGGCTAACCCGCACACAGTTGAGCTAACACCCTTCATTGGGTGTGAACCTCCATACATTTGCTTGCAAGGCTTTCTAACATTCATTCATTAATGCATGCATTCATTCATCATGTTCCTTTTTCATTATCTTTCACTTTACGTTACATAATACTTCATTCCTTCATTCATTCGTTATCATAACACGTAAAGCCATAGGAAAGATAATCAGACATCATCATAAGGAACATAAACATATCATTCATACATCATCATGTAGGGCATCATACATACATAACATACATCATGCATAACCATGCAACATCATCATCATCATCATGCATAAGCACATAACATTACATGCCCATCATACCATCTATGACCCCATAAGTCAACATTCATAACTCCTAGGAATCTCCTAGGTCAAAGCCTGCATTACCTCATTTCTCAAGTCAGAATTTTTCTAAGTGTTCATCTGCATTTACTATAGTTCATCTGCATTGACTCATTTCTTCCGCATTGACTTTAGTCATCCGCATTTCCATACTTAGTCAAATGCTCATCCGCATTGACTTACTTGGTCATCCGCATTTCCATACTTAGTCAAATACTCATCCGCATTGACTTACTTGCTCATCCGCATTGCCTACTTAGTCAAATGCTCATCCGCATTGACTTACTTGCTCATCCACATTTTCAGCACTTAGTCAAATGCTCATCCGCATTGACTTACTTGCTCATCCGCATTTCCATACTTAGTCAAATGCTCATCCGCATTGACTTACTTGCTCATTCTCATTTTCAGCACTTAGTCAAATGCTCATCCGCATTGACTTACTTGCTCATCCGCATTGACTTACTTGCTCATCCGCATTTACTTCCTCACACTTAGGCAGATTTAGAAACTTATCAAGTGGATCTAAAGCATCATTTTCAATTTCCATACATCATCCATCATGTTCTAAGCTTAATTCTTATCCTCTAAGCCTTAGAAACACAATCATACATCATCAAGCATGAACATAGTCACACATCACATCATAACATCATTATACACGCATTCAAACATACGGGTCCGAAACCCAGTTTAATAAAAACATACGTTCATGCATTTCTAGCCCCAAAATTAGTTAAAAACCAGTAAAAGAGGGGTCCTAAAACTCACATTTGCATCTTTTGAGTATGGCTTCCTCCAAACTCATTTGGAAATTGAATTCAACTGCTAGAAACCCACTAAAAACATACCCAGACACATACAAACACACATAAGCATAAACCCAAGGATAAGACCAGTCAAGAACACCATAAAAGCATGGATTCTTACCTTGAATTCAAACTCTTCCTTGTTATTTCTTCAAAACCAAGAACTTGCTGCTCTTTCTTTCTCTAAAACCCGAAAATTAGAGGTGCATGTGACATATGAACGGCCATACCGCCTTTTACACCCACTTTTCAAACATTTTGTCCCTTTGGACACGTTTTACCCCTAGACTTGGGTTTTATTCCTTTTTCGGCTTTTCTTTCACTTCATTCATTCTTTTCTTTGACTTTAAAATAATTGGGTGTTAAAACATGACATATACGTTTATGCCATAGTGTTGACTCATCAGCATCAGCTTTGGAAAGAAAGCATGACACTTCACCAGTGGGGAAGCATTGTTCATACCTGGCTTGTACATATCCCCTTTCCTAGGAGATTTGAGAAGCACCAATTCTTAAGAAATTGTCATCTTGGGTTTGAGGATAATGTACTCATGTTCTATGAAAATCATTTGGTGCTTTTGATCACAAAACTCACAAACACTTAGTAGATTGTGTTCAAGCTGTTTGAGAAAGTGTATTTTGTCGATTCTTAACTTGCCGTTGGATACACTTCCTCTACCAGAAATGTATCCTCTAGCTTCACCTCCAAATTGAACATGAAGTCCATCAAAATGTTAAAATTGTTAAAGAAGAGATCTATTCCCAGTCATGTGCATGGAGCATCCACTATCTACAATCCACACATTGTTATTATTGTCATATGGATGTCCTTACACATAAGGTGAAGAAGTAAGTTGTTATTGGAATCACAGGCCTTATTAGTCTTGGGCTTTTCCAATGATGAGGATTTTATTGAACCAAAATGTATGCATGGGGGTTTAATAGATGTTGGTGAAGAAGAGGTTTGGGCTGCAACAGCTTCTTTGATCTTCCATTCCATCCCTTGGCTGATCAATGAAGATGCGTTTGTTGAAGCTTGAGCAGCATGGCATTCTTCCGAAGCTTCTCTCTTTATGGAAGAAGCCTTCACCACCTTTTCTTTCAAAGCAGTCTTCTTCTTGGAAGATTTCACGGGAGTTTTCTTGTTCATTTGAACTTTCTTAGCCTTAACTTCCGAAGCTATTTTCCCATCGGAAGAATGAGTTTCTTTCGAACGCAACTTTGCTTTGAAAACAAGCTTTCCGTTCTTCATCACTTGAACCATATGGTAAGGTCCAAATGTGAAACCCTCCTTGACTTATACTTTCTTAACATTATTTGCATAATATGTGCTTGCAGGATTGTAGTAATAATCTTTAGCCATTTGGTTTTGTAGACCATACATTATGCATGCAATGTTAACTTTTTGGGAATTTGGGAACTGTTGTTTCTTGTTTTTCTTGTTTTCATTAGCAATCTTTCCCTTTAACTTCTCATCCTTTTGTAGGACAGGTGTGCTGGTATTACACACCTTTCTGGAATCAGAGTTTGCAACCACCTAAAATCTAGTTGAAATGAACACACTTTTTTGTTTTGGGTCAAATATGAGCTTGGACTCAGCCACTTTCTGTGTAGTTTTTCTTGCTGCCTTAGCCTTGTTTCTCCTGGATTTGGTCGTTAGGGGTTGATCATCACCGTGAGAGAGGGTTGGTTTACCTGGTTCTTCCCTGTGATGGTCTCTAAAGTTGCATCACTCTTGGACTGATGAGAAGGTGGGTCAACGGATGGAACCTCTTGTTCTTTAGTCCCATATCTTGGTTGTCTAATAGACTCATAAGAGTGTGGTGGAGCAATTTCATTGGTTCCTAACCCAACTCTGTTTTGATAACAAATTTTTAAGTAAGTGGATGATGCAAGAATAGCTTCGAAGTTTTGCTCACAGATAGCATGCTTCCTGGTTTGAGCCTCAACTTTGACAAGCTGGACTTGAGCCTCAGTCAATTTGGATATTAAATCTTTGATTTGAGTCTTGTAGTTGGTATCGGCTTGTCATGCTCAAAGCGCGTGACAAGTCCGGCCTAGTGCATATCATTGCATACATGATGGATCCTATGGCAGATGCATACAGGATTCCCTTCATTTTGTCTTGCTCATCCTTTGAGCTTGGACATTGAGTCTTACTCAATATCATTCCTATTTGAATAGGTACGATACCTCTCTTATAGTTTTACATCTTGAACCTTTTCAAGACCTTATCAATGTATTCACTTTGCTTCAAACCTATCAACCGCCTTGATCTATCCCTATAGACCTTTTTCCCAAAATACAGGCGGCTCACCAAGATCTTAATGGAAAAACAACTTCCAAACTAGGTTTTAACACCTTCCAAGGTTGGAATGTCATTTCCAAATAGTAGGATGTCATCGACATACAATACTAGGAAAGTGATGATGCTCCCACTAGCTTTCTTATATACACATGCTCCATCAGCGTTTTTGATGAACCCAATTTGATTATCACTTCATCAAAACGGTGATTCCAACTTCTTGATGATTGCTTTAATCCATAGATTGATTTCTTTAACTTCCACACTTTGTTAGGATGTTTTTGATTGACAAAACCTTCAGGTTGAACCATATAGACATCTTCCTCAAGATATCCGTTTAGAAAAGCGGTTTTGACATCCATTTGCCAAATCTCATAATCATAATGAGCAGCTATGGCAAATAATATCCTAATAGACTTTAGCATTGCAACAGGCGAGAAGGTCTCATCATAATAAACTCCTTGAGTTTGAGTGAAACCTTTTGCTACAAGTCTAGCTTTATAAGTATCCAAGTTTCCATGCATATCAGTTTTGTTCTTGAAAACCCACTTACT